>VWZT01006077.1:708522-852140 GCA_013397055.1 Pachycephala philippinensis | reverse complement strand
TTTTTTTAAATGCTTACCTTCACTGCTTCCCAACTAGAATTACACAGGTATTGTCTGAAGGGACCAAAACCTGAAAAGAAAGAAAGGTGGTTTTAACAACCTTAGTGCTTACTCTGCAATTGCAGATTCGGTGCTGATATGTCTGCACACACATATTTGTTCTTTATCTTCCTATTTTTGGTCATAGAGGTTGAGTTTTTTAGAATGGACTTAGCCTTTATAACACTTAAGGGAATAGTATTTTCATTTTGTGTCTTCACTGATAGAAGAACTAATCCTGCAATCTTCATTCATGTCAAGGCTTTCTTATGAGAGAGCCTTAGCTGAAGCTGGTAAATGTAGTGGAACCAATGGGACAGATCATGCAAATGATGATTTTGGGGAAGGATCATCATCCATAGAAATACCACTACTAAAAGTTATGGTTTTAAATACTCCCAGGTCACAGTTAATGTATCATTCTTATTGTTAAAGCTAATGAAGATGAAGATATGCATATTTAATGAAAATGTTTGAAAGAGTAAAATTTATTTAATTTGTAATTTTTTTTAATCCCAGGTAATGAAAACTTACAGTTTTCTATCAGGGAAAATGTGGCTTTGTGTTAGGCTGAGAAAAATGTCTTGTTTCACTTTTTCCCCCAGGAAAAGAGAGGAGAAAAGGGGAAAGAACACTTTGACTCCAAAGTATTACATTCAATTTTATGCATCTTTTTGTGAAAGATTTCTTTTTTAATAAAAAGGAAAAAAACCTTAATTTTGAGCAGATGGGCATTTTGTCATTAAAAAATCTGATGGAAAACTCCTGCTATCTTTATTAATCTCAATTACTGTTCTCAATCCAGACTGTTGCCAAGTCCTAGATACTGGGTGTCAGGAAAATGAGTTTGTGAAATGGTTTTAATGCTGTAACTCTTAAATATTTAAAATCCTTAAATGGACAAATAAATACTTGACAGCATATGATTGCTATTTCGCACAGTGAAAGCTACTTGTATGTGGAGACAATTAAGCCTAAATGCAGGCTTGTGACAGCTTAATTAGTGCTAGACTTTAAGCATTTCTTAATTTGTTAATACTTATTTCTTAACTGCTCCATCTTTTCTCTTTAATGTTATGAAAAGCATGATGGTGCTAATATTTTTGACAATGTCTTCTCCAGGTTTGAGTTTCTACTATGGGGAGGGAACAAAGAAAATGGTGCTCATTTCACATTTACAGGGAACATAAAAACCCATTAGTCCCACTCTGCTTTGAGAGCAAAATTAGGGTGGCACCTGCTCCATTTTGGGCTGTAGTTGTACAAGTTCCTGTACCTGTGTGTGCAGAACTGCAGAATTATAATAAAGTTATTAAGTAGCTCACAATGAAACACGTGTGTCAGTGGTGGCCCTAAGAAACTACTGCTTAGGATAAAATTGTTCTATGAAAAGTGACTAAATATATGAGAGTTTTACTGCAACACCTGTAGCAATGTGGAGAGGTAACTGGCTGAATGTTGTTGGGCACCATATAATCAACTGGGCTCCCTGCCAGCAGGTTTATATTCTGAGCAGGTGAAAATGTGACAGAGACATGCTGTGATAATCTCTGTAGCAGATTAAAGATGCACTTGTGTCTTAACTAGTCTAAAACTTTTTGACCAAGTAGATTTCTGGACATAAATGGTGATCTCAAGGGAGGAAAAAACTAACAGGGTGCTAAGAAGTGTTCCCAACAAGGGTATGTGCCATAAATATCACAAGAGAGAACCAGACTGTCAGCCTTTTAGGAGGTTAGCAAATACCTCTTGCCCTTTCCTGCACTCCCATCCAGCTCATCTGCAGTTATGTCTGGAGCAAGCCAGACTAGTTCTGCCCATCTTGCAGCTATTAAAAAAAAAAAAGTGTTTAATTGAAAACAGCAAGATGCAAATCTCTTTGATGTAGCTTCACCCTCGTTCCTATGTCCTCAGATGACCTGCAGTGGAAAATTATCCAGCAACTCACATGTCAAGATATGTGTAATGATTGCCCTTAGATGAGCCAGTGGCAACAAGAGGAACAGCGAGCAGCAGCATTCCTTAGGAGCTTTAACCTTTTAAAGCTCAGCACTCTCTGAGCTGGTGGTTCTGCCTCTGTGATGCTGCAGTAGTTGGAGCCAGCAAGAGAAACTCCAAATTTGGTCCCTCATGCTGCATGTTCAGGCATGCTCCTTTGGTATATTTAAATGGAATGGTTTAGTTTGGCAGTGATGAGGCAGCATCTCCTGTTTAAAACTCCCTTACCTTGCCATGAAACTGAGGCCCTGAAAGTTGTCATGTGCTGCTCTAATTCTGGACTCTGACTGTATGACATTGTGATGCAACCTGGTTTTCTTGCTTCAGAGCTTCTTTTGGGTAAGCTTTATCTAATAGTAGCCTGCACCGCCTTGAGCTATATGGTTTGGATCAGAGAGAATCAACAGAGATTAAACCATGGAGAAAATGAACAACAAACCAAACTGGATGGCAGTAAAGAGGGCAGACTGCAGTCTGTTTCCTCTGACATGCATCTGATTTTTCTTAGGAAGGCACAGCAAGTTATTTTCCATTTGGAAATGTTAGTATGACCATTTGCTACTGTTTTTCCCTCCAGGAAACTGTTTATGACAAAGATCAAGCATGCGTGCATACCATCTCTGGCTCAAAGAATAAAATAAACATCTTACCAGTCACCACCACAGTGTTGGAATTTGAATCCATGAAATCTATGCTCCAGAAGGTGGAATCTTGTTGTCTTTCAGTTCCAAACAGTATTATAATTCAGGTATCTGTGGCAAACTTCATCTGGGGCACCTTTTTTCTTCCAACTGTGATGAGTCTGGCTTCACATGACAGGGATGATTTGTGACTCATGTAACTTTTAAAGCAAAAATTATTACGCCTCTATTAAAGATAGAAGTCTGACTGACTGGCTGACTGGGACTGCCCCAAACTCTTTCCTTTCCCAGGCATGGAGTATTTAGGAAGAAGAGGAAAAGCTTAAAGATATTTCTTGCAAAATATCCAGCAATACTTTTCATCACTTATTTATGTGCAAGTAAGCAGAAAACTAATTGAATCAGTTTTATTATATCTCCGTGAGTATTCCGTTTTTAGCAGTTGTAATTCACTTTAATGGTGAGGAATGACAACTACAAAAACGTCCATTTCCACTGTTCTTGGACTTTTTCTTACTAACTTAAACTCAGGGGTAACTTTGCTGTTCCTCTTCACAGCACTTATCTGATTTACTACTCTTGATCTTTATCTCAGGCTTATTATGAAAGAGTCCGAGCACTGTACACTTTTAAAACCAAACACCAAGATGAAAATGTGTGTATTTGCTCAACCAAAACATTTACTCAGCAATATCCTTTAACAGGCAACATGTTAGAAAATCTCACTCCAATTTGCAAGGTCAGAGGAACTCTAGAAGCTGGGTTATAGCTTGCTGAAACTGGTGAGTTTAATAGCTGGTCTGTCTTCATTAAAGTGGAGCCTGAGAGCCAATGGGGGGGGCCTGAAATCAAAACATATGCACATTGTCACTGCCCAAAACAAAAGCATATGCAAGTTCTCTTGGGAATTATAACTATGTGGGCAGAGGGTTTCACTGGGTCTTGTTTTGAGTAGGAAGTGTATGTGTGTGTGTGTGTGAGAGAGAGGGAGGGAGGGAGAGAGGGAGGGGAGAAATAAGCTAAGAATAGAAAGCCACTATATTATCTCAAGAGAGCTGGTAATTGTGAGACCTTAGGGGGAAAAAAAAAAAATCTCTGAAGAAATCCCTTGGGTTGGGTGGTGGCTGAATGAGGTTTGGAGCTATGACCTGTGTCTGTCATTTAAATCGTCCTGTGCTGAGACACAAAAAAATTTTGTGGATTCTCTGTATTTAAAAGACTTTGATTCCACCATCCATTTCTTCCCCTGACTAACACAACTTGCAGAATTAACTTTTGCTGGCTGCTGGGGCTGGAGGAGCTTCTAATACAGGAAACAGAGCTTTCTGCAGCTTTAAATAAGGCAAAATCTGCCACTGGTAGCACTGAATTACTTTTAAAATCCTACAGTCCTTCATACTCCTATGTCAATCAGGATTTTTATCCATTAATTTTTCTGCTTGACCAGTCATTAAAGCACTTCCTATGATTCTGAACAGGGCAATGACATACCAGTCTTCTCATAGTTAGTTTTGATTTGTGCTGGTTTTTGGGGTTTTTTTTAAAATCTAAGTACAGGGTGGTCTAATGAACAAAGCAGTTGTAAGGAATAGAGCAAGATTTAAGGTCTATAGTTGCTTAGTTAATTTCCTGAATGAGAAATTGTGTTTTCTTTGGGACATGATAGCTGCTTTATACATATATATGAAGGGTATTGCTTGAATGCTGTGAAGTATTAGGTATTTCATTAGATATTCTTCCAGAGGGAAGACGTAAGTCTATTAGTTCCATGCATTTTGAAACAACTGATATGATCTGTTTGGAATGTAGTACTAGTTCTTAAAAGTTTTTACAGCTGGCAAAAGGGAGTAGAAAAAAAAATACAGAGTAGCAAAGATGAATTCACAAAGCCTTTATGAAGAATCTGATAGAATTTTGGTGGCAGGGGGGAAGTATTGTCTTCAGTAGTTAAGTTATCCCTTTTCATCACCAGAGGTTTGCTGAATTGGAAGTAAAGATTCTCTTCAGTGTTGGTAAATGCTTGTGCAAGTGTGGGAGGAATGCTAGTGGTTTAAATAAACCAGGAATTTGACAGAGACCACTGAAATTAATTTTTGCACTGATTTAATTGATTGCTCATGTTCCCAAGCTTTGTGTGTGTGGTAGTATACTTGGAGGAATAACGCATTTATTGCAGCTGTGCCACACAGCTCAAAAAAGAACTGAAAAAGTTGAATTAGGTGTTAGTTCTACTCAGAAATTATTCAGAAATGAAACCTTTTCTTTAACATTTCTACAGCTGAAGTTGAAGCTACTCTTGAAATTTTTGTTGAAGTATGATTGTAGCTTTAATATTAGCACTCCCATGTGTATCTGTTCCCAAAACAATGGATTTGAGGGTCACTGGATATTTGAGGTCTGTGCAAATTAATCTCCCCATCCATAATTAAGAATCCAAGCCCTTGCTATTTGAAGGCAAGTCACAGACACAGCTGACTCAGCTAAACACTGGTTGTTTTTCTTCTTGCTACACACAGATGTGATTGGCATGGCCCTCATCGTGAGGTAAAGACGAAATGGAAGCAACTCAACTATGAAAATCCTGGTTATCACCTTGAATATTTTTCTGCTCAGCTGTCTGATACTTTCAAAAATTATTTGAACTGCTGAGTGAGAGAAAAATATATTTTCTGCAAATGCATTCTGACCACACTGCAGAGCTACCAGCACAACTGCTCGAGTAGCTTTTTAGTAGATGGCAAGAACAGAATATGGCCCTTCATTTAGAAACAGCTCTTTAATTTTTATCTCTTTCATTATTACTTATATATATTTCTTTTATTTCTTGTTATTGGCAAGCACTGACCAGTGTTTTAAACTGTTAAATGGAAGTGTTTAATATATTTCAATTTTTATCTCAGCTATTCAACACTTAATGAGACAAGGGAGAAATCAAGCTGTTATGCTATTTAACACTAAACTATAATGGGACTTTAAATAGAAATTTCAAGATCTAACCCTCTATATTTCTTTTCCATTCTAATAAAAAGAAATGATCCTCAGGAAAGACAGAAGCTGGTTTCTATGTAGATGGAAAGCAATGCCCTAAAAAGAGAGGAGATAAACATTTCACTGTAAAGCTCACTGTTCCCTGTGGAACGGGGCATCTCCTACAGAAAGTCCATAGAAATGGTAAATGGAAAAATATAATGGCAAAGGACTTAGCAGGGCACATGCAACCCATGTCCAACAGGTTCCTTTTTTCAGGTGTCAATTACCCGCACAAAGAGGTGAGTTTATTTCTTTGCAAACATACTGTTATTTCCATGTACTTTAGACCTCTAGGACTTTGATGCTTGTATCTATTATTTTAAATATAATGGAATGACCTTACTATGGGGCTATGAAGGCTGCCCTGGGTCACCTCCTGAATTCTACTTTTGACAACTGTGTATTGGTTTTAGCCCCTGTACCTCAGTTTTATGGTTTGTGGTAAAGAACAGCAGGCAGCTGCCTAGGTTTTCCAAAAGCCTCTTTCAGATTGACAGTGGTCACTGCAGAATGCTATAAAAATGTCATTTTCGTACTTATTTTTCCTCGTAAGCATTCTGCTTCATGCCACCCGCGTCAAAACAAACGGGCGCTAGGTTTATGTTTTGTCATCCTGTGCCTTTTAAATAAATAATTTGGGATTTGTGTCGGGAGTTTTGTGAGTTCAGATGCAGCGTGGGCTGGCCCTCGCCCAAGGCCGTGAGCTGATGGCGGGGGCTGAGGGCACTCCCTGAGGCTGCAGCCAGCGCCCCCGGGCTCCCCTCGCCTCTCCGGACACGGCCCCGGCTGCTCCCTGCCTTTCGCCGGCCTCCCCTCGCCTCTCGGGGCACGGCCCCGGCTGCTCCCCGCCTTCCGCCGGCCTCTGGCCCCTCAGCCGCCATCCCGGGCCCGGCCCGCCCTCAGGGCTGCCCGCGCCGCCCCGCAGGAAGTGATGGCGGCCGAGGGAGGAGGAAGAGCCGCCGCGGGTAAGAGCGAGGAGGCGGCTCGGGGTGGCCGCGGGCGGCCGAAACGCCGCAAAACGCTCGGGGCTTTGCAGGGAACCTCTGCCCGCTCGCCTGCGGCCGTGCCCCGGCGGGCCCGGGCCTCTCGTGGCCGCGCTCCCGGCAGCGCCCGGGGGAGGCGGACAGCCCGACTCTTGCGCTCAGGGTCAGCCAGAGCAGGTGCTGCAGGGTTTGTTTTCCCATTTCCCAGCGTACATGTAACTTTTCCAGGTGTTCCGCTAGTCCAAGCCCGCCCAGAGACAGCCGGCCTGGTGATTCCTGTCCGCTGTGGTTCTGGCAGGTGATGCTGGGGAGAGGCTGATCCCCAAACTCCTGTTTGCAGTGTGTGTTTGGGGTCTCAGCACAGGTGGATGAGTCAAAACTTCAGTAGATCTCAAGTACTCAGCCATTAAAGAGCATTGCAAACACTGCATAAAAATACCCGTTTTCAAAGGCACCATCGGCAGTTGTTTACCCAAACTGAGCAAAAACCACGGTTTAATAAAAGCATCAGGGTTTAACAGGGACAAAAGGAGTAATAAACACGTTGGTTCTTGACCACACAAAAGTAACTAGTTGGACTGTTTCGGTGTTGAGATGAGATACAAAAGGCTTTGTATTACTGTAGAGTAGTGTACAAAGTATATTATACAAGTATATTACTGTATACATATACTATATAGTACACTTCCTTTACAAAGTATTCAGTAAAGCTTTTCTTTGCTGTTGACTGTAGAACAAGAAGCACATGGAAATACAGGATGAACTTCTTTGTGAAAAAGCTAGTCTTTGTTCATCTCTGTTCAGCAGGAGTTGATTTGCTGGTGTTTCTGGCAGTGGGTGAAGAGCTACTCTGTCCAGCAGAGCTCAGCCCTTCAGTACCTGGTGGACTTACACTGCTTTGAAATGAACAAGCATTTTGTCAATTCCCAAATGGCCAAGCTCCCAGTGCTTGATAAGGGATGTGATTTTAGCATAGGTGGATCTTCTGCACATGCTCCACCATGGATTTCCATGGGAGTCTGGCATGTGCAGTGTTCTGGGTTTGTGTTCGACTAGGAGGACTTCCAGGAATCTCTGTTCACGCACTTGTTTGGATAAGGGCCCATTGCATCACCTCAGTTAGCTTTTGCACTGCTTTCCCTCCTGCTCTGTTTTTATACTCTTCTTTCTTAATTTGTCACGCTAGCAGGTAAATGGAGAGAAAGTGAATTTATCTTCTGAAACACATTTTAAGTTGCTGCCATTTATCTAAAGCACCTACTTCATCCCCTTCAGTAAAATAATGATGTTGTTCATTAGTTCCTCTAGCTGCTCATGGCTAAATGCACTGCAGTCAGATTGCTCTATTTTCCCCCTCCTATCAACCACTTACGGAAGTCAAACATTTGTAATAATGATATTTTTTCTTTTTTTTTGTTTTTTTAAGACTCTCAATTCTACTGATGTTCTTAAGTAAAATATCTCTAGATGACTAGACCTTGGGTTTTCATGTCCAAGGAAGCATTGTGGTGTTGGGCAGTTCAATTAATGCCTACATTTTCCCCTGACTTTTTCATCACCCTCAGACTGAATGTTTAGAATAGTTGTTCTTCCATCCCCTTCCTCTTTTGGGACAGCTGATGTTGGTTTTAGGTATTGTCTGAGTTTTGGCATAGTTATTTAATTGGATAGATATGTGTTTAAAATAATTATGGAGCAGTTGGCAATAAGCAAGCCGAGTATGCAGTACACTTTAAGAGCACATAGAGTCAGCCATTAGCTCCGGTGCAAACGGTGCTTTCCAGTTCATGTTGTGCTGTAATTAAGATGCTACAACTCGGTCTTGAGGACTGTTCCTGTAACTGTTTCTCACAGGGAAAGATTGTTTACACTTTAAGTTTCTAAGCCTCTTTACAGGTCTGAGGCAAACCTTGCTGTTGAGAAGCAGGCCAGCTGTTGACCTAGAACTTGTGGTTCTTGTTTTAACTTCAGCCTTCTTGCAAATTCATTTTGATAATAGAACACCTTGAAAGTCAGATTTGAATGTGTTAACCACCTAACAGAAACAGTGAGCAACCACGTATATGTAGCTCTGGAGCCTGAGAAATAGTTACTGGATGAGAAACCTGTATATCTAGTTTGGCAATTGCATTAATGAAGCCTTAAATTTCCATCTGTCCCTCTAGGAAGATGGAAATCTCCCTGCCCTCCGTGAAATCCGTGTTAATCAGTTTATAGGAAGGAGGTCAACAGCCTGGAAGGTGGAACCACAAAATTCAGGTAGAATATAGGCACTATCAGGAATGTGGCCTCTGCATCTAGAAAAGTTTCTCAGAGCTTTAAGATGAGACTGATTAACCAGACTCCTACAGTGGAACTAAAATCTCAGGTATAGAACAGGTAGAATTTTACTCAGACTATGTGTGTATGCAAGGGGTAAGGGCTGTCATAACATTGCCACAGCTAAGGCAAGTTGTTGAAACCTTGCTTTCTTTAACATAAATATGTAGTTACGGTCTAGAAAGAAAAGAAATCAGGAAACAAAATCCTAAATAATTCCCTCAAAGGAAAACTACAGCCCAAACCCCAGCAAACAAACCAGAATTCCTTTCCATAGTAGCATTTCAGTGAACACACTCCTTCCTTTGAGGGAAAGTTTGGGAAAACAAACAGCACAGGAGAAAGTCTAGCCGGTTTCAGTTTGCAAGTGGGAGGTGTGCAGGCATTATGGCTGAGAGTGTGTTATAGGAACCTACGTGATGAGGCTGGTATGTATTTGCCACATTGTGTAAAGGTCGCATACTGAGAGACTTCCAAACGCCTCGCCTGGCAATTCCCAGCTCTGGCATGTTGTCTTTGCAAAATGATTGGCAGACCCTCAGGTCGCACATATCTGAAGGAAATTGTGTCCTGCTCAGTTACCCAGAGGTCTGGGGATGCTTAAAAACGTTGTGTTTGTAACCTTTGAAACTGCTGTCTGGTGGCTGGGCTTTATAGTATTACTGACAACAGATGGCAAATGGCTCCGCTGATGTAATTCTTGCTGGTGTTTCATTCCTGTGAAGTTGCACAGTTTCAAAATCTCAGAAAGTGCCTCCATATTTTTCCTGCATAATGATTTCAAGCCAAACTGAATAAAAACATTTTCTATTATTCAGATTCCCATGGTGTCATGTGACATTGTGGTAACTGCGTTGCAGCAGTTTCAGATAAGTGCACGTTTGGTAGCAATTTTAAGGCCTGTGTCCTTTAAGTAATGCTTATTAGTACGTAACAGATGCCGTTTAGAAACATTATGCCTTTTAATAGGCTCTGCTTTTAGCCTACATGTTCCCATTCCAGGCAGACTGTGGACCAGGCAGGCTTGGAGGTATGCTGTCGTTTATGCAAAGCCTAAGTCAATTTTCTGCTCTGAAGTCGAGCCATGTGTTTTTCCTTGTTTCTTCCATTCTGGTCATAGCTGCCTTGCTGTGTTTTTCCCCCTAGTCATATCTTTGGCTGATTGTCAAGCAATTGCAATCAAAACCTTTTGCATTTTTAACCACCAGCAGTGGTTTCTTTTGTCCTTACAGAAGAGCCTGTGTAAATGGAATTTGAACACACTCAGCCTCACTGTCAAGAGCACAGCAAGCACAGAGTTAGCCCTCTGTTGCCAGCCTGTCTTTCCTTCGCTGCTTTTTCCTCTTCCCAAAAGGAGAAAAAGGGAAAAGCAGAGCCATGCTGATTTTGGAGCACCTTCAAAGACATGTAGAATAGCTGACACAATGGCACAGAGAAGCAAGAGAGATGTTTACATATTTCCTCCACTACTGGCAGCTGTTTATTAAAGCGCGTTCTGAGACAGCCTTGTGATAGCTGATGCAGGTGACGTATTAATTTGCAGCCGTGTAATAAATTAGCAAAGTGGAAATTACTGGGGGAACAGATTTTTTTTTTGTTTCTTTTGTTCCCCCCCCCCCCCCCCATTAATTCCTTTATTTTGAGATTATTCTGGCTGTGCAAATTGCTCCTTGCAAGTAATTTGGAGAAAGGCTGCTGGGCTTTCTTAGGCAGACTTATGCTCTCTGCTGGTGGGAGCAGTAGGCCTGTCACATGTAAAGCATTTGCAACTCAAATTATGTGGTATTTAAAGCTGGTATCTCTGAAAATCCAGACAGTTGTCTCATATTTTCATTGCTACTTTGTTTGTTTGGGGAATACTGTCCTTTCTGATAGCAAAGCAGGGCTTTCAGGTACTCCTGGTGTGCCACATGGTGCTGTAGCTTGTATGAGGTAATGGTAGGGGCTGTGTGTGGTGTGACTTTAGGTTTCTCACACTTCCTTTGGATGACGGTAGTAACATGGAAATGTATTTGATGTGGTACTTAAATCCTAGCCCTGGTGCCAGGTTGTAACAGTGTGTGTTTCAGTAATAACTGTTAATTATTTAAACACAGCCATTTTCTGAGAGTGTCCTGTCAGTCTGTCTGGCTTCTCCCCATGGGATGAATTAATCTCTGTGCTAGACCATTTGTCAAACGCAGTTGTCATTTCCTGCTGTTTCTCCATTCCTTGTTGATCACGATGGGAGTCATTCTTTTCCTCCTTTCCCTTAAGTTACAGGTTGACTTAGGACCAAGGCATCTTCCTTTCTACCTTCCATCTTTGTAATGGATTGAATTGCCACTATCTACATTTGCACTTGTGCTTCATAAAGCTCTGCTACTGTTCACAGAATCTTTCCTGTCATTCTCCTTTCAAATTGGCCTCTTTCCATTTGTTCTGGAAAACTTGTATATTTTATTTTGTTTAGGGGATAGACAGATAATTAAGTTGACAGATTTAGATGTTTTTTGCTGCCATATGCAAGAAAAGACAAGTTTGAAGCCAGAGAAGCTGTGGCTGCCCCATCCCTTGAAGTGTCCAAGGCCAGTTTGGACAGGGCTTGGAGCAACGTGGGATAGTGGAAGGTGTTCCTGTCCATGGCAGGGAATTGATGATCTTTAAGGTCTCTTCCCACCTGAACCATTTTATGGTTCCAAAATCCATATCTCTGCCTGAAAAGTCAAAGTTAGACTCTTCCAGGGACACTTCTGCCCTTTTCTTGATTGTATGAAAACCAGTATTTATTAAGGACTTGATGCTGATGTTCACAAGTTCAGAGGTATTAGCAGCAATCCCATTGAATTGATAGAATTTCCTTGGAAAACCTGATGTGAACATGAACCTTAAAGCCTTAATTAATGACAATCCTGAATCTCCCTTTTCTCCAGCACTGCATTTTCCCCCTGAATTATTCTGTAAACTGCCTCTTTCTTTTTTACATCTAAGATCTGTGAAAAGCAAAGTTAAATGTGCAGAAGTATGAATTCTGATATGTCATAGCTACAGCTGGTAGCACTTCCATGGTTTAACAGTATGCTGCAGTTTTTATTTGTAAAGTCTGTTTCTGGGCTGTAATACCTCAGCTTTTTTCGATTACATTAGGTTAAAACTTTTTGCTAAACATGCCAGTCCAGATGTGTATTGTGTGTGTAATAGGACAGGGGTAGCCTGTTTACACAGATGTATTTTAGTGTATTTGTACTATGAGTTGGATGTTACTTTATATTTGTAAGTGTAACACTGCTGAAGATCCATCTGAGGAAAAATAGATGAAGTTGGAACCTATTTGCTGGAACTTTCCTTATGGGAGTAGTGCAGGTTAGAGTGGAGGAAATATCCCTTCAGTATGGGATATTTATATATCACACATTATGTGATTCCCCTCAATATGCACTTGCTTTGCTAGCCTTCAAAACATTCTAATTAATGTGGTTTCAGCTAAGTATTTTTATAAAAAAAGCTAAATAATTAAATCAATTATTTAATTTCCTGGTGTACTTTTTTTTCCATTTCAAAAATTGTGGATTACCTTAAGTTTTGGAAAATGAATAACATGTGTTTTATAGACCTGGTAAGAGAAGGTTCTGAAGGCCTTCAGAGCTCATGGAAGTGTGTGAAAATTGAAGGTGTTTGACGTTTTTCAGAGCCTTTTCTCATCTACGGCCAGCTAAATATATGTGTATACCTAAAGCTTTTTTCTTCTCTTTTCTGAAATCAGTAGTAAGAATATGTTTGAGGGAATGGCGTGGCTAGCAGGATAGCAGCCTATGTTTGGAATACCCAACATTTAGTCTGCCCTCCATTTGAGTGACAGAATTTGTAGCAATGACATGTATAGCTAAACTCATCTAATTAATCAAACAGGTTTTTTGATTAGGAGTGGGATTAGGATTACTTTTTCCCCTCTGCCTTCAGTTACGGATTCCACAGTTGAAGATTATTTACAGACAGAAACTTTTATTTTGTTTGTCTCCTGAAGCCCTTCTTGCCATTTGAGTTGTGATGGAATAGTAAGCGATACATGAATGGAATTTTGGGATTGAAACATACAAACCTGTTAGTGCCAATGCAACTTTTGCATCCTGCATATTCCAAGAGTTCTTGTTCTATTAGCAATGGGGGAAGGCAGTGCAGTGGGAAGGGCATTGTTTTCATGGAAGATGTGCAGCACGTGGTGCAGAGCTGCCTTGCTGTGCTGGACAGACACCACACCGCGGTGTTCTCCCACTGGCTCCGCTGCCACCACATGTTGTTATGATACTGCAGTTTCACTTACACCAGAATTTGGGTTTTTGACGTGTATTTGCTCAATTAAATTCAGGATGTGAGAGTCAGGTTCTGCGTGTACTCCCGGGAGCGTGCCAAAGACCTCTTCCTTCCTTTGAAAGGTTAAACAAATATGGTTGTCTAACGATAACCACATGCCTGGAGTTGTTCAGGCTCATGGGAAGGGAAGGAGAAGAGTTGATGTGAAGCCCTGCTGTTTATCACAGAGCTCCTGCTCCTATGAGAGGGTGAGGAACAGCACTTCAGTCATGTATATGGTTTAGAAGGGCAAAAAAGAAAATTATTCGATAGACACTGTCCTGGCTGTGCTTCCACAGTATGGCAGTGCCAGTCCACGGGAGAACCAAGAACAATTTATGTTATGTGACTTCTTGGTCTTTTTACATAGTGGCTCCAGAGGCATTGATAAGGAAAACATCACACCCTTTTGAAGTGGTAGATAAGACATACACTTAACTGATAAGAAACCAGTCAGAAGTTGCAGTGATTTGTTAGGGGCCACAAAAGTACACCTGTGTTAAGAATAAATCTTAGGAGTTCTAGTCTCAGTTGCATGGTTTAATTACAACAACACTCCCTCCTAAATATTGACATGATATACTGTCATTTTGTTTTGGTGCATGTTTGTCTCATACTGCAAAGTGGTTTTTGATTTAAAAAGAAAAAAAAGGAAAATAATTCTTGGACAGATCTCCTCAGAATATAATCAGAAACACTTAAAACCTGCTGAAGTTGGTTTTTTTGGTGGGGTTTTTTTTTGTTATTGTGAAATATATTAACATGAAAATAAGGCCAATAAACACCAGTGCTGCTGTTGCAAGCATTAGAAATAGCAAAACTGAATTAAAAAAAAGAAACTTGAAAATTAGAAATGTTAAGTTCTTTTTATCTCTCTTGTTCCTACAGCACTAGAAATCTGAGGTATTTTTCATATTTTTACATGTAAAATTATGCACAAATTTGCGCAAATGTACAAAATCCAGACACAAATCCTGTGGTGACTGATGGCTCTTCTGTAAACATACAGTTCTTAATGGATGCATGTAGTATCCTTCTCTGTGTTTGTAGAACATGAAAAAGTAGTTGTAGGATAAATGATTAATTCACTTCAGACATAACACTTTTCATGCTTCATCTACAGTGAGGTTGATGTATTTTGCTTTACAATCTGGCTGCATCCTAAATGCCCTTACGAATCTCTGAAATGGGCATTTCAACAAGTCTGACTTTCCTGGGAGGACCAGCAATACCTCAAGGCATCTTAATCGAGACAGTGGTGTATCTAGTCTGGAAAAAAACTGCATCACCAACTTTGTTGGCTTAAGGGAACAATATTAATTAGCTACATGTGAATGCAGGAATAGAAGATTCTTAACTATGAAAGCAAATATCCCCCATCCCTGGAAGTGTCCAAGGCCAGGTTGGACAGGACTTGGAGCAACCTGGGGTAGTGGAAGGTGTCCCTGCCCATGGCAGAGGGTTGGAATGAGATGATCTTTACAGTCACTTTCTACCCAAACCATTCCATGGTTCTAGGAAATATCTCTTGTTTAGTAAATTGTGTATTGGCTTCATGGTCAAAAATAACTTTGCAATGAAGCTTCAGAGTATCTGATTAGATGGAAGTATCTCCTTTACCTTTGGACGCTACAACAGTCTGTAGTTTCACTTGTGGAATTTCACATACGACTGTATGTACCATATGTTTTCTGTTGTATTGAGAATAAATTCTTTTGCCCATGGAAAAGTATTTCCTGCTTACTTTAACTGATAGAATGAAATTCTTGCTGAATCTGTAATGATGGGGGTCTGTCTCTAATTCATAAAAATTCATTCTAGTTTGTGGTAGAATACTGTCTCCCATTTTGGGATTGCATTTATCTACCTGATGCGGAACATATGTGTGCTGATGAGATGTATCTGGAGATATATCTGGATGCCCACATATTGATCTTTTTGGGTCCTAAGTGAAGTAAAATTTCTGTGACTTTTACCTTTCAAGGAGGGTATTTGTCCACCTGATGAAACCCCCATGAAATTCAGTTCTCTCTTCTGGAAGAGACAAAGGGTGGAATAGCAGTGGGAGTAGAAAAAGCTGCGTTTAGGGGTCTAGACTGAAACAGGGGTCTTGGTGTATTCCTTTTTGGCAGAGTTGGACAATGTTTTAGGCTGAGGTTCTGGAGGGTAGGATCTCCTAAAGATGACTGAGCTGTATGGGCAGTGCCTGCTGGTATTTATAGCTGGTTTTAGCTGTAGCTTTTCACTTTAAAAAAAATAAGATTCTTAGTGCAAATTGATGACAGATCACCAGAGTGAGAGGAGATGTACTTGCACATCCTTGCTTGAGAATGTGGCCCAGACTGCTCCATGGAAACAAAAGAGAGAAGCAGATGCGCTGCTAGTTTTTGCTTTAAAATCTATTCTGCATTCCTGAAATGGAAATGTGCTCATTGGGTTTCTCATTTATTTGTCTCTAGATAAGTTTTTCCCTGTGGAATTGCAAAGCTTCCGTGTCCTTTGCCCTGAACGCCCGTGCCCTGGGGAAGACAAAGGCTGGTACCTGTCTGTCACTCCCTCCCTGTCAGTGCTGCTGCACCATCCACCTCGAGGATGCCTTGACCTTGTTTAGCAGCTTTGGCTGTTTAAGATGTCAGCCCCAATGTCAGGAATCCCTCTGGTGCAGGAGGCCTCCCGTTCTAAATTTACTCTCCTGGTTTATGGTCCCTCCTCTGTGGCTACAGCAGGAGGCCCCTTTTGTGACTCGGGTAACCCTTTGTGCACAGAGCCCCTCGCAGGAGCTGCCGGCAGGGTCCTGGCAGACTGGCTGCCACCATGTGCTCTTTTGTTGCTGCTAGGTAAGATCAAATTCAGATAAAATCCTCTAATTCCAATTAGGTCAAAAGGCTGTCCTTGGAACTTCGTAATTTTGATGTCCCGAGATGCTGATTAGGCCTCGGACTGAAGTACTCCTGGGAGAACAGCACTGCTTTTATTTTAAAGCAAAGTTAGATTATTTTGCATTTGATTTAGCAACCTTTATAACATCCTGTTAGCCAGCTGTAATTATTGATTTAGTTGAATGCCTAATAACAACAGTTGTGGACTTTGAGGGTTTTTTTTGTTGTGTCTGTATACAAAAGAAGTTTAAAAGGGACATATGCAGCAGGGCAAATGTTATTTTGTCACTTTATACTGGGAAAAACTTGGAAACACATTAGTTAGCATAAAAAGAGATTCAGACAAGTGATTTTTCCCCTGCCTATGACAGCTGAGCAGTATGAGTGGTATGTGCATATGTGTGCACATTTTGGGGGGGTGTTCACAAAAGCCAGCCTTAGCACCACTGACTTCTTGAGGCCATTCTGGAGTACCTAAAGTGACGCTTCTGTTCCATATAGTTCCTGAAGGAACCTCACTCTCTCTACCCCCTCGACATTTTTTTTCTTCACGGAAAAATTTTTTGATTTTGCTTTTGTTGAAGTGTGTGTTCCTAACTCACCTGGGCCTTTTCAGTGTACTGCACAGGAAGGATGTTCACTGGAAATCTAAAAGCATTTCTTAGAGGAAGAGATTAGTTCTGTGCAAAGCTGTATTGATGGAAAGTTGATCAGAAGTTTTCTCTAGTGCCTCATTATTTAATCTGTGACCTTATTTCGTCCTTCAAGTGGGCCTTGTTACCTTAGAGTACAAGCATACGATGTAGCAGAAAGTTAATTGCTTTGTTCAGCGAGGAGAAAACATGACTGTGCTGTTAAGTTGCATCGGCTGCACTGTGGCAGGAGGGAGCCTTGTAAGCAGCACCTCACGAACAGCATTTATTAGCATGGCAAATATTTTTCTTTGTGCTAAACTCGAGTCTTACATGCTGCTCTTTTGTAAAGGATTAATTTACTAGTAAATTTACTTTTCTGAATTACCGAAGTTTTGAATAATAATCTTTAATTTCTCTCCTGACATAACTTCTTTGCTTTGATGGTGTTTAAGTACTGCCTGGGATTTTATAATGTGACTCGACTTGCCAGTGCTGCAATGCTCTTTTCTCTCCCATTTTGTCACATACAAACATGCTATGAAACCCATTTACAGAGCAGCTTCTCTTCAGCATTCTGAGTACACAGCTTTGCTGCCAAGCCTCAGGATGGAAGCTGGTTGCCTGCAAAGGGCAGGAAAACAGTGTTTAAAGCATTTTAATTTTCTAATCCTTTTGCTGAGGAATCCGATACTGATCACTGCTGGAAGTAGAATGGTGGGACCATGGGTGAATAGTGTGACCTGGGAATACAAACCCCATGCTCCTACTTTTATGTGGAAAGGTATAATTCTCAGTAGAGTACCTATATGATTCATAGTTTGTTAATCTTAGTATAGACAGGTCTTGCACTGGTCCTTTTAAGACTCTTCATTGTCTCAGCCATTTGCTTTACTATCAGTGCAGTTATTTCACATTTAACTTACCAAGGGAGGTGCCATGTGAGACCAAACCATGATTAGAAAGGGAGGATTCAGAGATAGGATACCAGCTACAGCTGTGTGGTAGAAGATTTGGTCCTCAGTTTGGGGCTTACAAGATTTGCAGGTGTAGCTTGATTGAAAGCTCCTTTAATTGAAGCTGTTGCCCTCCTGTGATAGGAGTTGTAGGACACCATTTGGGCTGCTGACACATTTTCTGTCATGTTCTTGGGCTGGTGATGAGCCACCAGAGAGTCTAGTTTGTTACACCAGGAGGAGGTTATTGCTTCTTCAGGAACACGGAGCTGGCCTTTGCATTTAAGTAACAGGCATCAGATACATGTAATTTTTGTTTGCATGCAATTAACAAATACCCTCCAGCACTGAGTCACATGGATTCAAAGTTATGTTGCATAAAAGATGATGTTGCTATTTTGGAAAGTCTTGTGTAGGTAAATTCTTTATGTTATTTCATTGTTGTGAGAATGCCCAATTGATGTTACTCAAAAAAGAGAAGGAAAAAGTTAATGACAAACAACAGATCATAGGCTGACCCAAAAAGGGGCAGTCTTCCAAGAAAGAATAGAAGCTTTGGAATTCTTTCCTTGTTATATTTTTGGACAGTGCTAAACTCAGGCTGTATTTTGAAGAATTTTTTTTTTTTCTCTTCCAGCTTTAAAGCAATTTACTTACACCTAGAGAAATTTGAGACTGTGCTTGTTGAATTCAAAGGAGACAAGTGTGATTTGAGGCTGTCACGGTTCTGCTTTGTAAAATTGCATGTCAAGAGGTAAATAACATATAGATAAATAACATACAGACAGGTTTTTACCAGCCGTACTATTTTAGACTAGGATTATACAGAAGGCTCTAATGAGATCATTAAGGCTCAGCCACACCAAGCAGCTGCTGGGGAAACTGAGGTTTTAAGACTTACGTTTCTTAGTTCATTTAAAAAGTAAAAATATCTTGTGTTTTATTTTCATCACAGGTCGACTTTACTTGGTTGATACAATAGCAGGAGATCCAGAGGCTCTGCAAGCAGATGCTGAAACATACTATGAAAAACTCATGGAGAAATCATTGTCCACTCCTGATGTTTTTTCCATCCCTGGAGGAGAAGAGGTAGTAGCCTGATGTTTTTCGTGCTACAAGTTAGATACTTGCAAATTAGTTTGTTGATCGTGCTCATAGCCTGTTAATAGGGGTGACCTGGTGTGGCTGGGTTGCAGATCTTTTAAAATCAGCAAATCCTGCATTATTTCAAATAGTTTGCATGCTGTAAATGAGAGATAAGCTTAAACCCCAAGTCTACAGCTCTCTGAGTGTGGAAGAGGGTTTGAAGCACTTTGTGTCTTGACCTGCCTCCTTACAGGACTGAATCAAAAGCGAATTTTATAGAGATTTCTACCGTGGTGCTGCTCTGTACTCTGCCTCTACTGTGCAGTTTACACAGGCATTGTGATACAGTCTATCTTTTGTTTCCATTCTTTCCAATACTTATATTGGTAATTTCGAGTGTGGATTCTCCCGAAGGAATTCTGTTCCTAAGACACCTGGGTGGAATAGAGATGGCTGAACAGGCCTATTAAAAATTTTTACTTCAGTCAACCTATGAAACCTTTAATTCTGAGCATTTTGTAGATCATAAAAGGTGTGCAGAGGTACCTGTTATTGTACTATCAAAGCAGAAATTAGATTAGTTAAAATGAATGTTTGGAATATGCAGTAGTTTCTAGAAGAATGCTATTCCAGGTGGGTTCAGCTTCAGCTTTGAGCCGGGAATGTAACTGGGTTTAAATACTCTTTTAATGCCCTCTAGTGGAGCCTGTAGGGTTAAATACAAACAGACTGAACATGCAAAGATCCCCCAGTTTAGGGCTTCTATGTCCTTACCTTTCATGCCTGGTTGTACTTTCAGAGGTTCATTTGCTGTTCCAGTAGAACGGAGGGGAGGTTAAAATCCCAGGCAGTGCTGAGTGTATTCCTGCAATAGCCACGCACACTGAGATCAGTTAAAGGTGGACTTCTGGCTTTTGATTCACAACTGTCTTGATTTTGTGGCTTGTCACCAGCACTTAATATATCACATGACTGATTTGAGTCTCATAGCAACACATTTCTCTTTGCATTCATTTAATTCAGCTCTAATCTAATCTGCAGTCAGACAGCCAGTCAAGGGCATAAGTAATGGTAGTGTTCTTGCTGTATTGTCTTTTTCCTTATACTCTATAACAAATAGCTCAGAGAATGTTGATGTTTTGTAATTAAAAATAATTTAAATGTAATAAAGCAAAACTCCTATTCCCAGTGAACATCCCAGCTA
Source organism: Pachycephala philippinensis (assembly GCA_013397055.1). Classification (NCBI taxonomy): domain Eukaryota; kingdom Metazoa; phylum Chordata; class Aves; order Passeriformes; genus Pachycephala; species Pachycephala philippinensis. The sequence goes on along the minus strand of VWZT01006077.1, from coordinate 832,044 downwards.
ACAATCTCTGTTATATACCTACAACCTGAAGGATGAGGGGTTTGGTGTTTGGATATTGGCTGCATTACCAAGCATTTTTTTCCCCTTCTGCATCTGAATTAAAGCGGGTTTCAAGTGGCAGGACTGGCAACAGTGAATAACTGGTTCACAGGAGTTAAGTGGCTGTCAGCCCACTTGCTGGGGTCACAGAACTTCTTTTTGGTATGGCTTGGTCAAGCACCCAGCACACAAATAGCAAGGATTACTGTGAGTCAGGATGGAAGCCTGTTGGCAGTGGGCACGCACAAAGCTATGCTTGGCTCGTGCTGCTCTTGTTAACACCTGTGAAAGTGCACATTACCTTATCAAACATAATAACAATCATGGCAGTATTGGAAGTAGTCCTGGCCTTTCCATTATGGAAATGCTCCCAGGTGCCATTATGACATCGATGCTGTTGTGTTTGAAGCATGCAAAGAACAACTGAATCCCCAGAACATACTGAGATTTAGGCAAGCTCATGAATACAGATTTCAAGCAGTTTTCAAGGTTTTTTTTCCTGGAGTCCAGTGTTTGCATAGATGCTTCCAGGATTCTGGCACTCATCAACTAGCGAACACTGGTTTCAGCTTAGAGTTGTTATCCTGAATAATCCATATTCATATTTCTTCCATGTACCAAGAAATATTAAATGTAACACGTGACTGATTTGAGTTTCTTAGCAAACTGACAAATGGGTGCAATTAGAGAGAGAGGCACACCCACACATACACAATGGACCAGATTTTGGAAAGTACAGTACATACTGTGCTAAGTCATGCACGCTCTTTGCCTGTACCTAAACTTACATGACAGCATTTGCAATATTCATATGGAAATCGTCATTTCTATGCATATAGAGCTGTTAGAGCACAGTAATTTTGTGTTTGTGTGTCACATCATTTAGAAGTTTAGTCTAAGAGCAAAAGCTTGAGAGCTGCATTTTGATTTTAGCTTTGCCTTCAACTTAACCACCTTGTGCCAATTATCTACCCTCGCTGTGCCTCGAAGATAAACTGCCCAGGCACTGCCCTAATGCTTTGATACTCCCTGTACCCTGAGGCTTAATTCATTGTTTGCAAAACACCACAAGTACTCAGCTGGAGGATGCTGTAAGAAGTGCAAGTTGTATTTGTTTTCATTTGGTGTGTCTGGTCTTTCATAACAGCATTTGTCTGCGTGTGACAGTGTTCAAAGCCAGGTTGTGTACTAACCAGGGCAAGGCAGCCTTGAGGTCTTCAGTAACTTCAGCAGCTTGGTTTCTTTTAAATTAACTTTCCGTATGGATAATATTAGAATGTTATGTATATTTCAGTGCCTTGATGTTGAGGATTGAGAGGGTGTTGTGCTAAGCTTGTACCAAGCATGTCAATAAAACATGTCATAAGTGCATCTGATACATGAAGTACTTCTTGTGAGCTTTGCAGTACAAAGAGCTACAGGGCTTGTTTGTTTTTTAGGTTAAACTTGAAGATTCCTGTGTGTGTTTTGTCCCTCTCTACCGAAATAATCCTACTTGCAGACTGTTGCTGTTAACTGATCCAAAGGATAAAGAGACAGGTTAGAATTGGTCAAAATATTTTGAAATTTGAGTAGTTGTAATTCCTTTACTTTTAAGATGGTCTGCTTGTTTATGTATTTAAATATTCTGTGTTTTGTTTTGAATATGAAGTGGTTTCAGTTTATCTGTTAAGGATTTGTGTCAGTGGGCTGCTGATTAGATGGAACAATTGACAATCAGGGCTTTTAAATTCTATGCATAAATTCTCTGCTGAAAAATCACCTTGGGTAAATCTGTTATTCTTTCTGGCTTTGTTCAACAGGATAATATTTTTCTAATTCAGAATGATGTGAAATTTAACACATTATAGTTTGGATAGAATCCTGAAATCCTTAAACAATAAAATACAGGTATGAAATTGTATTGCTTCTTACTGATTCTTATTAATATTCTTTTTTTTGCTTTGTTTCTTTTTTTTTTCCACCCTAGGTTTAATTGCTTTTTATTTCCAGTACTGGTGTGTGAGGGGTATCTGCTGGTGTGTAGATTAAATGAGGAATGTTGGTGTTGTGAAGGAATGGGCTGCAGAATTTTTGGAATATCTATAACGAGGACATGAACTTTTTGCATTGACTCACTGTGTCACTTAGGAAATACAGAACACATGAAACCTCTTAAACTTCCAGCTTCCAAATGTGGCAGCAAACTAATGACATCTGTCATTAGGGGTGTACTTTTTTAAAAAGGATAAGCTATAAATTATGCCTGAAGGGCTTTAATAGCCAGTATTCTTAATGGTACAGCAAAGGCAAAGCAAAATTCTCTGTTCAGTTCTGAAGTGTGTCAGGTAATGATCTTACACTCCTAGAACAGGTTCTGTTAGTGTAAGTGTTCATTGTTCAGTCCTACCCTGTAACCAGGAAATTTCTTCAGAACAAAAAGCAGATTAAAATCACCTGTGGTTAGAGGTGAACTCTGCAGTTTTCCAGCTCCTTCTACATGGGATTTCAATTGGACCTTTGCTAATGGGCTGTGATTCACAGTGGAAGGTAGGAGACCTTTCCAAGTTCCAAGTGTAGTCAAAAGACTTTCTGGTCCCTCTACAACTATTGATGTAGAATTACTTTCCTGACACTAATTTATATATTCCATTAATGTTTTTCTGAAGAGAGGTAGGCACTGGTGTGATAAAGGAGAGAAGCATCTACACTAGATTCTCTTAGTGCAGTTGTGCTCACTGCCTTACTCACGTTCAAAGGAATGTAGCTGCAAACAGCATTGAGTTAGCTTAGGCTGCACAAGAGGAATTTGGATCTGTAACTACAATGCAGAAATAAAGAATTATTAAATAGATGCAGGTGAAAGTGCATTTAGCATAGCTCTTCAGTTAAATGATCTCACAGTATTAGGAACAAGAACTATTAATGAGATACATGCACACAAGGAAAAATGATTTCTCACAGGAACAAGTCAAACAAGTCCAATTGCAGCCTAAATTACATGATAGCTATCTTCGTTAAAAGCTTAAACCTAGCAGAATAAACACCTTATTATATTATAAACAACAGCCTGACTGACTGCTGTGACCCCCCCGCTTGCAAAATTTCAGCTTAAGTTACCAGTCCAGAGTCAGAGGAACAGAGAGATCAGGAAGTTTAGTTATTTAAATAAGGCCTACATCACCTGACCATTGGTATTTCCTTCCAAAAGTATGATTTAAAGGATTTTACTGGAAGTTCTTTGTTTCTGTATTTTATATACTATATACATGTGGCCAGCCCTCCTGCACACATCAGATTTGACTGACGTGATTTTTTTTCTTTAGATGAGTTTTAATAACTTTTCATTAGTTCTTTAAAGCCTGCTGGGGTGTGTGTGCATACCTATACATATGGGTATCTACATTTGAAGTGTTGTGTCCTAAAATTTTTCCCACAGCTCAGCAGATTTGGAATTGAGTCTTAGGGTGGCAGACTGTGTTAACGTGGCAACTCCACCTGCAGGTTTGCTCACCTACATGACCTTTTGTTCTGACCAATGAACAGATCAAATTGATTCAAAACCAGTTCCTTCAGAGACAGGCAATATGTTTTAACTTAGTCTTTGTTACTTTAAGGACATTTTACGTTAAGGACAGAAAATGAAAACATTTAACAAGTTACATAATTTTCTTTTCCTCACTTGAGCTTTACACTTTTCCTGTGAAACAAGTTTCATCCAGATGGACGAGGGAAACAATCTTGCTGTAGTTGATCTCTTCTCTTCCCCTACCTGTCCCCACTGCATTTTAGTTTTCTTCCACAGCAGGGGCGCTCTTAGAAGGAAATTTCCTGGTTGTCCCCACATGCTGTGCTTCTGTTTGATGGCATTTAATTATTGAAAATTAGTTTAAAGAGGGGTGGATTCCACCAGTGAGATTTATTTATGATCATCTTGATAAGATGGGTTGTCCAGAAGCGATGTGTAGCTTGTAGTTTGCAATGATCTGCATATTTCAAAGAGAAAATGGGTATGGCAGCTTTTCTGTAGGACTCGGTCGGAAGCATTTTTAATTTATTTTTGATGGGCTGAGTGTTGTGTTCTGTTAGTATATCCGTACAGATATTTTTATGAGAATGTAAATTGTGTTGTAAGGGCTTACGGAGCATAACGTGGGTGATTAACATCTTTATAACACTAAATAAACATACCTTATTGTGGCATTTTCTGTGTGCTGCATATAATAATTCACAATAACTGTGAGATGCCTTGGAACATTTATCACAAGACATTTGCAACAAATCACGGAGTGAAGCTTGAATTGTAGAAGAAAATTGTAACTGGTTGCAGGAAAGATCTATGTGAGGTACTTGAATAGCTGCCATTCCAGCAGGAATCTGCCTGCCTCCCAAGCCTTAATGTATTTGTTTTGATAAAATTCCTAGAAAAGACTGAGAAATGCTCTTATTCCATTTTAAAGACAGGGAACTGGGGGACCCAGCTAGGCAGGGTATGTCAGTGCTGCAGAATGCAGTTCAGTGTAGGATTTCTGAGCTTGCTCCAGTGTCAGAGTATTTCCACAGTGGAAGTCTTGCAAAAGCAACCTCTTTAAGTGTGTCATCAATCTGAAATAGTGACAGAATTAAGGTAAAGATGACTTTACAGAATGAACCCCTTCTTTATCTTAGATACATATTAAAAACCTCTAGTTATATCTCATGTAGCATCACCTTCATTTAGTTTGTGACTGAGGGATGTGTTTCAGCACTTCAGATAAGGCAAGGGAAAAAGAAGGGCCAAGCTGGATGTTGCTTTATTTTTTCTTCTTTGCTCTGTGTGTAAAGTCCTGATGTGCACATTTCATTTAAGTAGTTGCACACCAGTGTGGGAACATTAGGCCAGCATAGCCTAGGAAGTAAAAATATAATCCAGGCCTGAGTTGGGAAGGGATCCATTTTGCCCAGCAAAAGTAGACATTTCATAATCACAACTGCATTATTCTTGGTGCCTAATTCATCTCAGTCCTGGATTCCAAACACCCAAGTGCTGTGGAGTCCTGCGCTCCGCTGCCTGTCAGCTTCTTGCAACACTCTGTGTTTGTCTGACTGCAGGTGACGAAAGGACTGAGGTTTAGCAAGCTGGTGCTTCCAGGGCAAGCCACCCACCTGAGCATGTATAAACCCCATTAACTGTGACCTGAGAGGCATTTCACCTGGTCTTGCAGCTGCAAGATCAAGCACATCAAGTCTTGCAGTTGCAAGGTCATTGTAGTCACACACATCGTGATTCACAGGGTTCAGGTGATGTGTGTTGGCAATAACTCCATCTCTTCTGATCAGGTGAACTTAACTGAATGTCTTGGAAAGAACAAGACTGGGAAGGGAGAGAGAAGGAACATGTGGTCTCGCAAATCGTGTTTGCATTTGAAATAGTGTTCCTCAAAGTTGATTATAAAATGAAAATGAGAGTATGGGGAAGCATGGATGGATTTAACTGCAGACCAGATGTTGACTTGAAAAATGATAACAAAAAGCGAAGTACATATGTTTGTGTGAAATCTGGAGAAATGTTTTTCCTTCAAGGAAGGCATCCATATAGATAAGGTAGCTCAAGTAATGTGATGTGACAGTTGCTATGTCAACTAGTGTTCCCTTCCACACATTTGAATTATTGAATAGCACAGTAAATGTTCTATAAAAGCAACTCCTTCCAACATGGTTATGCATCTTCCTATTTTCCTCAAAGCTTTAAAAAACTTTTCTGACCTTTACTATGTGTCTTGTATGTCTGAACTGTGTGCCAAACCTCATTGCAGCTCTTATTAAAGTCAGCATTTGGCCCATTATGTCCCCTTTGTGTGACTCAGCTCCCTTTGTAGCTGCATGTTTCATGGATGTGTAATGGAGCAGAGGCTGCTGCATTTGAAAGCGGAGGGAAGGGTTTGAGGGAACAGATTGAATCCATCACAGAAAGAGTATGAAACTCCCATGCAAGTAAGTGCATAATACTTAATGAATTGAGTCTGGTGCTATAAACAGGCATCTGCCCTTGCGTGCAATACTTCTTCCTTGTTAACCCAGCACACAAAGTGTAATGCTTTCTGGCACATGCTTTAATAATTTATTGGAAATATAAGTTAGCTAAGTGGAATCTCCAGCCTTAAAGCCAGCAGGAGTGATGGAGTCTGAAGCAAAAAGGGAAATTAACCTCTGTGCATCAGTGACATTTGTATAACCTGAGGCTAAAACAGGTAAATGATTAATCCTGTCCTTAAAGTCATTTCATTTCCTCACGTGTGAATTTGTTTCTAACTCACAGATGGTTTTGAACTTTCTTATATTTTTCTCTAGCTGGGTAGGTTAGAGCCAGTTGTTGGAGCACTCTCTTAGGACTCAAGACATGTGAACTCTGTGCTGTTCTTTGCAACATTCTTCCTCTATTATATTTTATTTTATCTTCCTGTGTAAAAATAGACATGGTAGCTGCCCTATTTGAAGATACTAAAGGTACTGGTGTTCTTGAGCAATCCTGAAATTGTGGCTGTGTACTTCAGGTTAATGTCACCACTGTACAGATACTAAAAGTTCTTTTTGCTGAAATATTTGCTGTTTGATGTGTTTGCGGTCATAAATGATCAGATTTCTGTGTTTATTCCAAAACCTCATCTAAACCCTTAAAATTTATTCTCTATCCTTTGAAATGACCCCATGTCAAAACTTATCTTTCTGAACAAGGCTTGGAAGTGTCACTGTTGCTGCTTCAAGTCTTTTCCTTGTAAATCTATTGGCAGGCAATGAATTCTGGAGATGAACATGTAGGAGTAGGGTTTAAATACTTGTTCCTGCATATGTGAAAAATTGAGGAGGGATGGGAAGAAGTGGGGTGCAAGTTTTGCATCACACCTACATGAGGACTTGACTCATGTGGGTTGCTGATACACTTTGCCCTGAAGCAAAAGTGTATCTTATTATGTGTGTCTATGTCTGTCTTTTGTTGATAGAAACCTCTCTGTGTGCATTTGAACCTTGGAGAATATCTGTCCATGCAGAGATTTAGGAGTTTGTACTCTAAAGGTACCCATAGATAGAAATTCAATCACAGAGAGAGCTGAAAAGCTGTCTGATAAAGCAGATATGACAATTCTTGTGTTTGACTTGCATGAGTGCAAATATGTGCACTCAAATATGTGCAAATATGTGTGTGTGGGCAGGGTAAAGTTTGAAAGAAACTTGAAAACTGTAACCTTTATCCAGGTAGCTCCTCTGTCCCAAATGCCACTCAAACCTACTCTGCTATTGAACTTACTATTATGCAGGAAGTGCTTTATTCATATGGAACACAGGCTGTCACACCAAAGTCACATCAATTCCTGAGAAAAATTACCTTCACTTGATGCCTCGTGCAGTACTGAAAATTGGATATCAAGGGACGTGGAGGTGAAATTGAAATACAACTGTTGTTGTGCTGTCTCACAGCAGAGCAGACTGGAGTCAGCTGGAGGGAGAAGTAGATCTGAGGCTGCCTGTGGGAAAAATTCAGCACCTACTTTGTATTTGTGGGTAATGTGTTCCCCTGGTTTTGTTTTTGCAGTTTTGGCAGTTTATTTGAGCCAGCGTTGGTGGCCTGTGGAAGATGTTGTGAAGACGGCTGATCCTTCTAGAGATGGGCTCATTTTGGTGAGGATGCTATTTTGAACAGTTGCCTTTACCCTGGAGCTTCCCAGCCAGAGCAATCATGTGTAATTGTCTCTGGTCTCCTGCAGCTCCTCTCTGTAACCTGTGGGATCTGGGCTCTGTGGCTCACCAAGTGCTTCACATCTCCATTACAGTGACATCCACATTAGCCCTCTCTAAACAATTTTGTGCATGCAGTTTATGATTCATCTGTGGGATTTATTTTCTTTTGGTTTTTAGTTTACCCTCACTGCCTACTAAAGGAATAATAATAAATGCAATTACTACATTAGCAATAATTTCTCACATTAACTGTCTGGTGGGAGGTGTTACTACCCTTTGGAACAATGTCTTATCTAGCTAGTTAGGATTTTTTTTCCTTGGATAATGTTTATATTGTGTTCATTTTATGAAATTGTTGCTATTTAGTAGTTTCTATATATGTAATTCTTTTTCCAAATAAATTATTTTGGTAAGATAGGACTACTTTTTCATAATTTGAAGGATTTGGGTAGCCTGTAGTCTGTTTGCAACTAAAAAGTCAGATGCCTGCTACATGTGAGCTTTCTGCTGCTGTGGGGTTATTAAGTCAGTTTTGCTTCCTACCCAGTCCTCTGTATCTTTGGTCCTTAATGATTCTATTCCTTTATCATCTTTTCCTGTCACACATTGAGTTTAATTATTTGCAGAATGAAATAGGCTTTTTATGGGTAACTGAACTGGAGGGGTTTTGAGATACCAATCCTTGCAAGATAGAACTTGGAGCAGGAACACAGGCCTTCAGGCTTTCAAGCATCTCTGTATCAACAGAGAATGAAAATAATGTCTGAAAATAGAAATCTTGTCCCCTCTAGCTCATTGCTAAAAGATAAATTGCCATTATTTGTGGAAACTCTAATTTCTTTTTCAGCATTCATGTGATGCTTGTTGGCACCAGTTTTTACCTTGATGGCCAATATGATCTTGTTCCTTTATATTCCTCCATCTCCCTCTTCTGTCAGTTGTCTCCGAAGAAGCCCAGCACAGACTGTTTGTTACACCTGGATTATGGCTGGTTGGGACAGACTATTTTCTGGTTTGTGTAGTGTCTGTCTCAGTAAGGTCCTGGCCCATTAAATTTTTCGATGCTGTGGTGACACAGGAGAGAGGTGACCAGACCCACACAGTGAATCCTATCTTCATTTCACTTTTGAGTAGGATTATTTTGCCTTGATCCTAGTTCCAAATCTGTGCCTAGTTCACTGTGACTGCAATCAAGATACTTCTGCTGCTTTAGAATTCCTCTCTGTGACAACAGGAGATATGTCAAGCTTTATAAATAGTTACTAAATTATTCTATGCCCGCTGGATGGAGGGTGAAACACTATGAAAAACTGTTTTTGTTATTCTAGCTGAACCAACTCAGGAGGTATTTTCCCCAAATTAAGTGTACATGTTTCCTGACCTCCTCCTTCCCAGCCTCTTTTGATTTTGAAACCTTTTATGAGATGCAAAATACTATTCTCTGCCTCATTTTTCTTTGGTCTGTTTTTGTTTGTTCTCTAAGGTCCAGACATTTGGAGAAAGGATTGTCCTCTTTGTTCTGAACTGCATTATTTTTGGAATGCTGGAAGGGAGTTCAGCTAATGATGCATTCTTTCTACCTCACTCTGCCACCGAGCGTGCCAAGATACTCTGGAGGAACGGCGAGGCTGCTGCCTTTTACTCCATCAAGATGAAAGGTAAGGTCGTTTTAGAGACACATTTCCACTGGTTCCTAATAGCTAGAAATGTAATCCTTTTGTTTATCTTTTGGTATAAATAATCCTCGCTCTCATTTACATTTTTATATGAAATCTCCCTCAGAAATTAATCTGGGGAACAAACCTTCCCAGAATTTGGAAGCCATCCATGTTACTTTCATTTAAACATGATAGTTCCAAACCCTATTCTGATGTGAGGCACTGGCTTACTCCAATAAATTGTGCTTTAATGCAGCCAAGTAGGAGGTCGTACATCTAGGAACAAAGAATGTAGGGCCTATCCACAGGATGGAGGACTGCATCCTGGAAAGAATGATACCTGAAAAAGGAGTGCAGTTCCCAGTGGAAAGACATATTGGGAGTTGGTGGTGGCAAGAAGAGGAAGGATTCTTGGATGTGCCAGGAGCAGTGGCTGTTTTGTGTAGAGGAAGGTGTGTGCACTAGATCTGTCCTGGAATGCTTTGTGCAGTTGTGATACTCCCAGTTTAAAGGATGATGATTAATTGATTTTATAATTAATTGCTTAACTAGCATAGGAAAGAAACAAAATGTATTTTAATTCTTTAGGGATACTTGATTAGCTGTAGTAAAGGTCTTTTATTAAACACAGAGATTGTATTAATGCAAATAATTGCTGTTAACCAGTCTGAAGTGGAAGAGGCTTAATTGGAACAACTCCAGGTATGCAGTTGAGCCTGTGCCCCATGCAGGAGCTGGTTACCAGTCTGTGTTTAAGATACCAGCAGCTTAAACACAGAGAAGGTGGAATCCTTGGAAGTAAAATATTGTTCAAGTCAGCACTCAATAGCCATCCATCCAAACTGGGAGAATAAGAAACAGCTTGAGAGATGGGTTGTTTTGGATTCCAGAGGACAGTCTGAAGGTGCCTTCTCTGCTGCAATCCCAAAGGCCAGCAACAATAAGATGTTCTGCTCCTTGGGATGGAAAAATCCTAATACACACAGAGGTGTAGCTTGTACAGCAGCGTGCTGGTGCTGCTGCAGCGTCAGTGATGAATCAGGACTCAGACTATGATCAAGGAGCCTTGTCTGTATCTCTGATTATGCTGATGAACTGCTTTGTAATGGCAAACACATAGTGCATTTTCCTTTAAGTCCATAAATATTCCTGAGCAAAGCTTTTGGAAAGAAACACTTGTAGGGGCTGTAATGATTCATGCTTCAGTAAAATAAATGTGCACAGTAGTCTGTTATGGGTGGAGTATTAGCCAAGTTGAAACTGTTTCTGAGTAAGTTGAGAGTCACAGTTTGGTTTTAAACCAGGTCCACATAAAATAAAAATCCTTCAAGTCCAGCTCTGTCAGCATCTGCCTCTTCTTGCCAGTTTTTTTTTTCTCTGGGCAGCTATATTTGTTAGTTTTTGGCCTGTGTCACAAATTACTGCGGTCTTTTGCCAAAGCCTTTTCGGGAAGCTTGAAACTGATTGTTTTTGCTGCTTTTTGCTATTTGATGTACGCATTTAGAAAATAATTCCTCTTTCTGAAGTTCTGTGATTTCAATTTCATACCAGCCATGCTGTGGCTGATCCTATTCTCTCTACTTTTTAGAAGAGCCCTGGATTTATTAGGCTCAAAACAGACTAAGATAAATATCTTCACTTAGAAGCTGTATTTCACATGGCTGTTTTGGATATTTTCATAATTTATTTTTTAAAATCATAATGTAAGTTCTTTTTCCTTTTGCTGTCCTGGTCAGAACATTTAGGAGAGGCAGGTTCAACTACAGGACTTTATATTGTGCTGGACGTCTGTTACAGCTTCTGGTCCTAGGAAAAAATTATTTTCCTTTGTGCCCACCATGTGATTGTGATTTCCTTTATTGTCATGCTCCGCAATTACCTGACCATTCCTTCCAGTTTTATTTTTTTCACTGGGTAATTGAGATTCTCATATTGATGTTGTATTCAACTGTATTTCTCATCTGTGAATTTTCCATTATCTACAGCATGACAAAAAACATGCTTCAGTGGAGCCAAATAAGCCAGAAAAGGTCTGTGGAGCATGGCTCTTTCAAACATAAGTCTTCTGGGTGAATCACAGAAGTGGTGACCAAGGAACAGAGAGTCTGTTCTATCTTTGCTACATATTTAATGTGCTGTTATGCAAACTAAATTTTCAATGGACTTCAGTGATTCCAATTAACTATCTTGGCAATATTGTAAAGTCATTTCCATTTGCCGGTTCCTAGGTGGCCTGTACAAAGTGAACTTGGTAATTTTGGTCCAGTTCCATGCTTCCATCTATCTTATGACCATCCTTAACTGGATCTCTTTTAATAGTCCAGCTAAGGAGGGACAGATGGTCTTGAGCACCCGCCTTGCTCAGAGATGCAGTAACTACTGCAGGTCAAGGTTTTGAGACAATTTGACCACTTCTGGCACTGGCCACCCTGCACCTGTTTTGTAGATAAACACAAGACTCATCCTTCAAGGCTATCACTTTCTGTGACCATTAGACACCTTTATTAAAGCAAAATTTATTCATGACTACACAGATCATCAACTTGGCCTCTCTGGAATGTGCCTATTCCTGTCCAATGACAGGCATGCAGCATTTACCACTGGGTATTCTAAAGATTGATGAGATGTACTAAGCCACTAATGAGGCTGATAAGACACTTTGTCACGTGCCAAGATAAATGTCTCCAATTTTATCTATGTCAGCGGCTTCCATATCAGACAGCTGAGCAGTTAGACCTCACTAAATGGAGCTAGTTAAAGGTACAATAGGAAATGACAGTTCCCTCTTCCTGTGCCTTTCTCTGCAGGCAGCAACCTGAAAATGAAATATTTTGCAGAAAGCCTTTATATAGATACTTGGGATTTGGGATCTGTTTTATATTGTTTAAAGTATTTATTTTGTGCTCTGTGTGAAAACCTCAGAAAGAATGTGTTTTGTGTTGTGATGTAGGATTAATTACCACGGTTACTGACACTTGTTTCTTGTGTAGTGAGACCGTGTAATTCCCTGAAAGTTTTTCTTTTTTTATTTACTTAGAACTAGTAATTACTGAAAATGGACTTTTACCACCTTCACATCAATGCCAGGAGAATGTAGAAGATTCATGATGCAAATAAATCAATAAGGAAGTTGGAGGAGGCAATGAGCCAGGAGTGTCTTAGTGCTTTTAAGAACAAACCAGAACAGAATCCATTTTTATAGACCTCTTTTTTTTTCCCCTACTGTTATGTATTACTGTCTCTGTAGCACATATGAGCTGCCCAGCTGCAGACCAAGCTGTCTGTGGTATGAAAAACAAGAGAGTCGGATTGTCAAAGCTTGTCCCTTCCCTCATAGTAGTGTGGAGTGATGTGAATCAAACCAGTCTTAACCAAACTGAGTCCTCTGAGAAGGCTGTAAAACATACAGGTGTATCAGGAGTAAATGTATTGTTGGCTTCTCAGTCATTCTTTAGAGATGCCCCGCCAGTCACAGTTTGGGAACACCTGACTGCGAAAACTCCTAAGCTGACATGGAGTAGGCAAAAAGCAACTCTGCCTCAATCTCTGATTTTTTTCTACACCAGAGCCTTAGAGATGGTCTTTGGAAGTGGCTTCCTAGCTAAAATTCATTTCACACCTTTCTTCATATAAGCCTTTGGAAATTTCTTTTGATACTTGTGGCCCAGGTGCTCTTCTCTAGAAACAGATACTTAAAAAGATAACAGGGTTTTATTTTTCCATTGATTACATACATTTCTTTTAGGAAAAATAAATTGGCATTGAAGTTAACCTGACAGACAATTAGCTGAAATCTTGTTGTATAATTGCTTTTGTCTCCCTCTGTTTGCTAGCAATAATATTTTTAATGGGCATTTCTGCGGCAGATTGAAGGTTTTGCCTGTAATGAGAATGAAATAACTACATACCAGTCCAGACATGAATTCATTTAATTTTATTGAAGCCAGAACCTTTGTTCCTCTTCTCACATACAAACTCACACAATGGGTTGACCTTGGGTTCTGCTCTGCAGAAATATTCCCCACCCTTTACCCAAGCACTCAGCCTGCTCGAGGCCTGTCCAAACATGTGTGTGCCAAGCCAACTTGTTCAGCAGGGAAATAGTCAGTGTGCACAACCTTGTTTTGTTTGGGTCTGTTGGATGTGGGGACTGGATTGGTTTTTTTTTCTGGTTTGTGGCTCTTTGGGAATGCTAATGGCTGTCTGCTTTCCTGCCCTTGTAATATCTGTTTGCCATTTTGCTGGCTCCTAAGTTGGTCATTTGGCACTCGTGACCTAACCAAGCAGATCAAAGGCTTTCAAAGGGCAGACTGCATGAATGCTTCCCTCTCCATCACTAATGCCCTTATTTTCCCTGTCTCCTCCCTCACCTCAAAACTTTGTCTGTGTGTTCCAACAATGAAACAAACCTCTCAACCAAATGTGTGAGAGCCTGGTGGTCACCTCTGGGCCACCATTAGCATTTGATGGGAAACAGGGACAAAGTGGCCTTTGTTCCAAAGGTTGGTTTGTTTTTTATTTTATTTCAAATGCCTGTGGGCTGTGACTCTCCTAATGTGTTTCCCAGGGACAAGGTGAAGAATGGCTTCATGGTTTCTTTATTTACAGTGCCTTTAGACATGACAAGTTTTTGTCGTCTTCTCAACACAAAATTAGGAGCTCAGACATTAATCACTCAGCTCCTGGGATTGCTGCACAGCACTCTCTTCAGGATTTATAGAAGACAGACTATATGAGATAATAATAAACTTAAAAGAACACTTGCAACACGCAGGAATTCTTAAAGACTTCATGAGGAAAAGTTTGTCCCTTAGAACGTATGGTGCAACTCTGCTGGAATTTGACATCTCTGTTGGGTTGGCAGCTAACAAGGGGACCGGGGATATGCTCAATTTTTTGGCTCACGACAAAAAGAGTAACTACCCATCATGTGTTACAAATATTGAAAGGTTATAAACACCACCACATCCCACCCTTTTCCAACAATGTGTTGGAACATGTGTTTGAAGTTAAGCATGCGCTTCGATTAAGCAGGCGTGAACCAAGCTTAATCAAGATGCAAGTGGATGGTTGTGTAGCTACATACTCCTATTGTATGGCTCAGTCTGTGTGATTCTTGATAAATGGTGAGCTACAACCTTGGCAAATCAGGGTCTAGAATTAAAAATAGTCATGTATGCTGTGCTTAATTGGCATCCTATAAAGGAGAGTAACAAAAGTCAGGCCTGTCCAGTATAGACAGAAAGTGCTGGACACCAACTGAAGGAGCAGAAATAGACCCCAGTTTTAAACAGTGGGAATGTGACAAAGAAAAAATGGATCTGTTAAGTAAAAGTCTTATATTGGAATTTAGGAACAGCCATTCGATAGGAGATTGGTGAAACTGTGAAATAGGTCTTAGTGAAGTGATGAAAGCTTCATGTCTCAAGGTGCTGGAAACTAAGACTGAGTCAGGTCCGCTAGTAAGCAGTAAGAAAGAAAACCAAGAAGGTCTTGATGAGCTTTAAGCAACAAAGTATGAAAATGTAACCATTTTCTGCTATAAAGGCCTGGCTATCCGTTTGTATTTAACCTGCTGTGTACTCAGAAGCAGTATAAAATCTTCATAAATATTTTTCTAAAAATAAAAATAAATCAGCGATATTTTTCTGTGGGGACCTTATCCTATATGTGGATGGTTGGTGAACTGATCTTGGTCATTCATTTCAGGACTGAGTGCTTATGCTGTATAGTTTGATGTTCTGTTTTTATGGTATTCTGCACTGAATGGAAGTGCAGCAATAGCACCCCAGGTTGGTTAGGGTGAACATCAAAATTTTGGATGCTGAATGTCTGTTCTTAATCAATTCTCTCTTGACTCCAATCTGAGTTTACCATTTGTGATTTCAAAATAAATCTCTTGGTTCTGTGTTTTGGGGTTTTTTTGGACAATTTTCACAGAGAACTAGTTTTAATAGTTTGGAGGCTTATACTTCTGTCTGAATTTTGTCCACATGTAGAGCATTATGACCTTGTGATTTTAGTTAACTGACTTAATGTGTTTGTTAGCAAGGACTGTCCTTGAGCGAAACCCCTGGTTTAACAATGATAGTGGTAGTTCAAATGATGGACTAGAAGCACCTATATGTGTGATAAATTATCACTCAGTAGAAACTGAGTTACTTACAAAGGAGCTCTTACAGTGCTTTCTTAAAATGCACCACTCTGTTGTTTATTTAAAGGAATATACTGACATTATATTCAGAATATTTATATCTCTTTGGTTATAGACCATTTACATCTTTTCAGTGAGCTTTCCTGTATACAGTGCCTGTGTACCAAGATGATGTGACTATGAAGAATCAGAGTCTGGAAAATACTCTGGTAAGACCTGTCAGCCAAATGTTAGGCAGGTCCTCTCCATTTCATGGCACAAGTCATTCTCCTGGAAAGTGTTTTACTGTCTGTGCAAATACACTTCAGCTGGGATCATCCTCACAGCCTGTGGGAACGTACCAGGGCAGTGTGTGTGGCTGAAATCACACAGCAGTTAGTGCAGCAATACTAATTTTGTTTGCAAATGGATGTATTTTTCCCCTGTCTGTTTCAGGGAGCTTGTGTGATGGTACAACCAGTCAGTGTTACCTGCTGCCGGTTTTGGATACTATATTCGTCCAGAGAAAGTACAGAAGAGGTGGCCTAGGGATGAAAATGTTGCATGATTTCTGTCAGTCTTTCCTGGCTGAGGATGCCTTGGGGATCAGCTGCCCTATTTCTGCTGCCATGTATCAAGGTAAACTGTTTGATGTGGACACGTTAGGTAAGGGTCATGTATAATGCATCATTTTCAATATGGTCTTGGTAAGATTGTCTTCACTGTGTAAGAGTTCAGTGCCCTTGTCTGAACTGAACCGTTGTTAGCGTGCAACTGGTTACTTTTCCAGAGACATCTGGAATTTCCTGAGGAAAGGTAGGCTAATATTTATGTAAGACAACGAGAAGCACAAAACTCATAGTGGCTGTTTGACATTTTGTGTTCCTAGAACTGTTCTCTCTTAGAACTATATCATTGCCCTAGACGAGGACTTGCACATTTTATTTGACACCAGAGGGAAAAGAATCATAAGATCTTGTCAAGCCCACACTATGCATATAATGCTCTGGTAGATACTGCATTTTTAAGAAATTACATTTAATAAGCCAAATATCCAGGCTCTACTCAGTCATCCAGTTACATCAGTACTTGTTTTGTATCAACTGTCTTTGAACATTTGTCACTTTTAAAAGATCACAGAGTAGTCATGTATCTTCTCTGTCTTCAGGTCAAAGCTCTGGTTTTCTTAATAAAATTCACAGAAAATAACAGTGCTCACGTTATTTATAAAATTGTCTTCTTTACAAAAGTTTTTTTTTCTGAGATTGCTCTGTGTGGTGCAGTCCTCACCATCATTTTCAGGGAGATATATTGGTTGACTTACAGCTTTCCAGCTATTTCCTAATAAATGTCAACAAAATTTTGGCCACATCTGTTCTTTCTCTTGGTTATTATGTGCTGCTGAACATGTACAAAGGCATCCAAGCAGGTACTGCTACTTCTAAATTCAGGAGGGAATAGTATTGACAGCATTCCTTCCCTTCTCTCAGTAATATCCATTTTTCCTTTGGCACACATCAGGGCTTTGGACACCCTGGATGAGAAAGCTGCATTTCTTATGTGTTAACACTAGCAATATATTGGAAGACTGTGCTTTTGTCTCAATTAAGTTTAGAGCTAATAGTGAATAAATTTGACTTGCATCGTGTTTTAATTAGGTTTTCTTTTATAAAAATACCAATACTGTAAGTTAAATTTTGAGCATATGGAAGTCACGGTCTGTTTTTAATTTCATTGGAACCACATTTTCATACTTTGACAAATGAATGCAACTTCTTACTCTAAATCTCTGTACTGAAATCTCTGAAGCTGTGGACAGTTTATTTAACATGGACATGGTATTTAAGCTGCTGTAGAGGCCTAAAAGGAAGTAAAAAGCTGTTTAGCAGATACCTGCATTCTGGTATATATGTTAGTTTTAGTAGCTTTTATTGGAATGTTTAATTTAGTCTGGATATCCTTGGATAAAATTAATGTCCATGATCTGCTCATTACTGTAAGGCAAATGTTTACATACCAGAATTAGGTTTTTGTTTTGACATCCCATTGTTAAACTCAACTGAGTGTTGAAGATAAATTACCCATTCTGCAGTATGATGAACTACAGTGGACAGAGTAAGACAGTAATTTTGTTGTTTACAGATTGCTCTCTTAGTGCAGTTGATGCAACTGATAGGGTGGTGGCTAAGGGAGGTTTAAAAATCCCTTTTAAATGTTTTGAACTGTTTGTTCTACAGCATGTGCCTCCTCTTGACACTGCACGCATCCTAAGGATACCACTAAATAGAACGTACTTCCATTTGATAACATAAGCAGACCTAGATTTGATTGTTTATCCAAATTTTGTGGCTGATCAGTGTGTACTGACAGTGATATGAACCTGTGGCAATATGGTTTTTAAAGGTGATTGTACATCTGTCTCAGGCGTCCTGTCATTTTTCTGTTGGTTCTTCCCATTGCTTTTTTACCGCATCCAAAGAAATAAATGAACTTAACAATGGGGCATAGGGTAAGAGTAGTGAAAAGGAGGGTGGTTTTGGCCCAAAACCAAACTGAAGCAGAGCTTTTCTTTATAAACAGAAATTAGAGTAGCATTCTGAATGGTTAAAGCTGGAAGATAGAGGAACACCTTTCCTTTCAGAGTAGTGAGGGTGAAAAACCCCACTCTGCTGTTAGTCTGAAACCTGCTGAGTGTCTGGATATTGTTCTGTGCTGCAGTGCCAGGAGAAGGTGCTCAGCAAATCATTTCAAGTCCTTTATTTCTGCACTCACAAGGAAATAATCTAGGCTGAAGCAGATGGCCAGGATTCACTCGTGACTGTGTAGGCCATTCCACATAGACTTTTACTGAAAGTCCCAGCTGAGACAAAGAGGAGGATGATGAGAACAGAGAAGAAAGATTTCCAAAGGAACTAAAGAAAGTAGGTCTCAGAGAGTTTCTGGGGTAGAACATGCTCCCTCTTCCGCTGTACTTTTCACTCATTCATACCTTTACCCCTTGTTTTCTCCTATTCAGTTTGCCAGAAATTCCTGCAGGCTCATCCTGAGGAGCAGAAGCGGCTGTGGGAGGTGGAAGCACCAGGAGATTGGAGCCAGCGAGCGAATATCTGGTTAAAAATTCAGATGGAGTCATCCCCTTCGGGAAGTGAGTTAAAACAAACAGTGTGAACTTGTCTGTGTTATAGTTCTATAAAGATGAGAAATATAATCAAGGGTTAGGTAGTGATCATGGAGAGGTGGTGTCTCTGTTGTTTGCACATGGAGAAACTCCTGAGTGTGCAGTCCAGTTCCCTCATCTTTTCACAGTAAACAGGACAATTCTTAGAAATGATGAGGTAATGAAATGGAACCACAGAGAATCTGAGAGATCCTGAACAAAGCACAGCCTTGGCATAAAGTGGCTGTAACTCCTGTTGCAGTGCACTTAGAGCAGGGTAGAAGTTAGCCCAAAAAATTCCTGTTGCACAACACATTGTCTGGGTTATAGACAGGGGTTTGTTTCTCTGAAATTGTTACAAAGAAGAAATTTGTATGGCCAATGGGCAGTGTGTTTAATTACCTTCAATTGCTGCCAATACCATTCTTGGATGGAAACACAAAGGTTTTCATTATGGGTTTTGGAAGATTCCAAGTACTCTCCTACAGGGTAAATCCTTTTTGCTGGGAGCATATTCTGCCTACTTCAGAAAAAATGGCGACAGAGTAGGGAAACCTTTTGACAGTTCATATGGGGATCTTGTTGATGTAATCTGTTCAGCTGGGTGGAGGACCCAGACAGGCCCCTCTGCTGCTGCACACAAGCTGTGATAAGCAGTAGGTTCCAAAAGAAGGGCACACATCGTCTCTTTCTGGAAGTGCAGCAAGGAGCGCTCCAGAGCAAATTGCTCCCATGCCTTCCCACATCCATCCTGCTCTGTTTTGGCTCGGGAACCTTCTGTTGAGACACCACGTTTCATCTTGTCTGCAGCACCCACAGGAGAGTTAAGTCAGACTTTAGCCCTAGGCTGGGTTCCTCTGAAGCCATTATATCTGTGTTCCTCATGCTTTAAACCAGCAAAACCTGGTGTTGCTCTTGCCTTTAATCTTGCTAAGTGAAGTTTATTAATGGCAACCAAACAGAACTATAATCAGATGAAAACCCAGCAGATCCTGGGGGAGAGGATGCTTTCTTTTTTCTTTCTTCTTTTTGCCGTCTTCTAGAAAGACAAACAAACAGATGAGTGACCCAAAGAATGGAGAAATATCATTCCACCAGAATTGCTGACAGTAAAAAATACACATGAGGCTGGGGAACTGCCTTGATTGCAGCTTTCCACTACCTAAAGGGGGACAGTAAGAAAGATGGGGATAAAGTTTTTAGCTGGACCTGTTGCAGTTGGACAAAGAATAATGATTTTAAACTAAAAGAGGATAGATTCTGGCTAAATGCAAGGAAAAAATTTTTTACTTTGAGGGTGTTGAGGCCCTGGTACAGGTTGCCCAGAGAAGCTGTGGCAGCCCCATCCCTGGAAGTGTCCAAGGCCAGGTTGGACGGGGCTCTGAGCACCCTGGTCTTGTTGAATATGTCTCTGCTCATTGCTGGGGGTTGGATTAGATGACTTTTAAAGGTCTCTTCCAATCCAAACTATTCTATGATTCCATGATTATGTCTTTAGGGGCTCTCTTGGGAAGAAGGGCTTCACTCTGCCTTTCTCTGTTACGCAGAAAGCAAAACACAATGTAATTCAATATTGTCAGCTCCAATCAGGATCTATGGCAACAACTGTGAAAACAGACAAGTCTTATTCTGCTCTGATTTTTTAGATTCCTGTTGACATTTGCAATGCTGTGTTTTGGAACAAAATAACTGAGAAGAAAAATTGAATATTTTGCTCATATTATGTATTTTTTTTCCACACCAGTACTCAGGATTGAATACCATTAATGTTCTTGTAAGAATTCTACAGTCACAGATATTCCAAAACAGGTTTCTGTATTCCTGAGGTCAGAATTTTCAATTTTGCGAGGTTGTGTGGCTGCATCTAGTGGCAGTTCATATAAACTGCAGCATTCTGTTTGCTGCAGCTGATGCTTTAATTTGGATGTGCACAGATACATAGGCATGCATACACACATTTCTGTCTGCACATATACGTATGTCTATAAAAATAAAGCTTTTTAGCATATCACACATAGCTGCAATCGTTCATTCTGAATTAATTCTTATTGTTTGACAAATGTAGGAGATTTAGTTTCAGCAAATAGTCTCAGTAACAGGAACATGGTGACATTTCTCTTCTGGGGCTGGTTGGAGGAACAGAAATCATTTCATGTGGTTTGATCATGGTTGCTAAATCTACCAGACAGTGAACTAAGCTGTTTTGAAGTAGTTTAGTAATATACGTAAAGCATGTAAATGTGAAGCTAATGCAAAACCAAGCAGGCTGAGAAGAATTAAAATAAATTTCGAATGATTGCTTATAATCCTTTATCTGAATTGGTTAGAGTACCTGTATTTTCTGTAAAGGAGAAAGGGATGTGGATTTTCCAGGTGTAAGAGGTGAATGGATTATCTATTTAGCAGAGCTTTCAAGACCCACAGACATTTTGTTTCTAGTACAGTTGTTCACCTTTGTTTTTTGTGGTAGTGTCATGGGGCACTCTGGTTTGGTTAAGGAACAAAAACGAGGCAAGAGGGATGGAAGGTAGCAGTCGGGTGGCTTTTTCTGTTTTGTTTTTGGTTTTGTTTTTTGTTTTTGTTTTTTGTTTTGTTTTGGTTTTTTTTAATGGGTTTGTTTGTTTGTTTGAGGTGTTTTGTTTTGTTTTTTAAATGGAAAGAGCCATGGAAGTATGATAATGTTTTTTCCTTTTTAATCTCTTTCTGGGGCAAAACATTCACCCCATTTCTCCAGAGGCTGAAGTGGGCTCTTGTATGGAGAAGACTCCAACCAGTAAACCCAAACAATCAGATATGGACCAGATGAATAAGGTACAGTGACTAATATGCCATTTTATGACTTTGTTTTTCATTGGTGGCCTTTTCCCTTTTTAGTGTAGTAGAGAGGTTTAAATAGGAGAGATTTCCACAGGTGTGTTTTACTACTGACTCATGTATCTATGTAGGTAGTCATAGCTATATTGTATGTATATATACATACACACATATAAATGATATTTATAGCTGATTTATATAGCTGTAATAGTTTGAGAGGCTAAAGAAGGCAGAATAGTTTTCACTAAATGCTGTGGTTTCATCCTTACTGAGATAAGGGAACTGTAACCAAGCAGGTATACAGGGAATTCCAAGGTTTGCATATGGAATGGCTTTTTGAACTCCACTGTGGTCTTTCCTGTGCAGGGGCTTCAGCGTGACTTTAGAATGAGTAAGCCAAACTCTTAATGGTCCTAATTACCTTATCTCACTGCTGAGCTGCAGACCTGACTGTGCTTCGCTTTTTGCAGGACCGAGGCCTAAAGCAGGCAGTGAGGTTTGAATGAAGCCTAAGCCTTGTATCTGAGAAAACAAATCACAGGAATGAAGCGTTTTCAAGTAATAAAGAAAAAGGAGAGATGAGTGGAAGCAAAACAAAGAGCTGCAGGGGTTGTTTCCCCAGCACATTTTGGTTGCCACACAATTAAATCAGTTTGTTTCCTTCAGCCCTGACTATCCCGGGGGAGCTGTGATGGCTCCGGCCCCTGTGGTGCATGCTCTTGTTGTGTGCTGTGGCCGTGGCTTCAGAGCCCACCCAGCCAGATCAAGGCTCTCTGTGCTCCCAGTTTTCCTTATGCTGACACTTCTGGGAAGGCAGAGCAGCAGGAATGGAGCTGTTCTATACAAACAGTGCAGCTGAGTTTCTTGCCTTGCATGTTTATGGCGGCCGTGGTCAACAGAGGCATTTGGTATTAGGATCAAGTCACAGTTTGTCTTGTTTGTATGTGATTTGGAGTTCCTTCTGTCTTGGCTCTAATTTCAGGGTGTTGAATGCTTTCCTGGAGTTGGGAAGGTGGCAGGAGATGCTACGGAGAAAAAAGATGACACAACAGCAGCAGGGACTCTAAACTCACAAGGTCCTGAAGAGGAGGGCTTGGAACAAGGTGCAGGCAATGCTCAGCAGCGTAAAGGACTCAGGAAAAGAGCAGGTCCTGGGGACTTGACTGGAGACAAGGCCACCAAACAATTTAAAGCTACACCATAATTGCTATTTCAGAAATCAGCAAAATTCAGTATGATCTTAAAAATTGTAATTGGTTGTTCTTAATTTGTAACACTGGAGAAATTTCTTCAGGTAAGATGAAATGTTTTGCAGCACGTGTTCTCCATTTTATGTTTTGTTTTAAATAAAGCTTTTGTTTACTAAATGTCCTTTCCTTTTCTTTTTGTTCTCACCAAGTAATTAAGTAGTAGCTGAGCCTAGTTATTTCCCTGCTCTGAAAAGATTTTATTGGATTGCATGAGGTGTCCAAAGGGGAATAATTGGAGGGCTTGTAGGTACTGATGTAAAAAGATATTTCTATGGAAACCACATCCTGCATTATGGAAGAAAGATACCACAACACACGTTGGTATCAGAATAACAGTTGTACCCTTCCTTTCAGAGTGAACAATTGATCTTGAATTGCTTTCATTTGGGCTTTTCTAGCAGAAAAATCTGCCTTAAACCCCGTGGTGGACAGGATGGCACACAAAGGCCATTCATGCAGAAAAAGTTTGGTGCAGAGAAGAGTGAACAAGCTACAGACATTAAACTGCCTTTCAGTTCAGGCACTGTGATAATTCTGTGTGCAAGCTCAGGGTGTAGAACTTCATGTAGATTCCATATTGCATGTTTTATTTCCTGTAGGCTCTTTCCTAATGTTTTGCATTCAATTAACTTGGAAAGATAGCATATTTCACTCATGCTGTGGCTTGGTAAAGAAATTTTGCTCTTTTACCACAGGCCGGTTCTGTGTCAGAATATTTTAATTTTTTTTTAGTGGGGAATTTCAAAAGCTTGAATGTTGTGTTAATGAATTACAGGTGAAACTGGTAAGATCTAGTACAGTGGCAGAAAAGGCTTTGCAAAGAGGTGAACAGCAGGAGGGTCTTGATAATCCTGAACAGATTCAGCAGCCTGTAATTCTTAAGTGGCTGCCTCAGAGCAAGGAGAGGTAGTTGTTTCTTTCCAGCAACTAATCCAGTATTACCAGGGAGACAGTTCTGTAGGCAGCCATTGTAGGTACACTGTAGGGATGTGTATTTTTCTCCCTGTACAGCATAATTGCTCACACATAGCCCCATCACCCTGTTTTTGTTTAGGGTTGTGATTTAATGTAGCATTTATTCATGTATCCAAGTAACTCCTTCCCCGTTGAGCTGCTCTGTAAACCATATGCCTGAGACACAGTGAAATCAGACCTTCCTAAGCATCTCTTTAAAAAAAATAAATGCTATAATTGGAACTTACAAGTTTTTGCCAAGAGAATTAAAACACTGGATTGTGTGCCAGCCTTAATCACGTTGCTATGGTTCTCTTGTCGCAAAGAAAGTGCATTTAGGACTAACTTTAAAGTCAGTTGATCTTAAGGTTGTTGAAAAGTCACCAAGAGTGTGCTGTGAAGACTGCTAGAAGCTCCACGTCTTCCTGTGCAGCAGCCTGTATTGTTAAATGTATGGTTAAATACATACCTTTTTCTTTTAAAAAAATACTGTATTTGTGAAGAGTTGCCATACCAGTTGCTTTGAACTATGATAGAAAATTATTATATTTCTGGTCATGGAAGCTGGTCTGGAGTTGCAGTAGCCTGGCAAAGTGGCCTCATGTCCAGTTTGCACATTATGTTAGAGTGGCCGAGTAAGGAAAACAGGGGTTGTTCAAGCAAGTGAGGAGCATTGAGAATTTTAATCTGAATTAGGTCTTTCAACAAAATTTTGTCCAAGAAGGCCCCAGGAAACTCCCTGTGAATTTGTCTTAGAATAAAGGAGATATATAAGGTACTGTCTGGAATGGGCAAATGACTAATTAGATTAAATTAATTCTGCATCTGGAGACACTTTGAGTTAGAGGATAAAACCATCAGTTTTTCAAAATCCCCAAAATGAATTTCTGTTTCACCTATTAGCCAGTGATCCACAGCTGCATTCACAGCCACTTTATGGCTGTTCTCACAGAGAAGTTGCTTCTTTCCTCTGTGTATGAATGTCCTTCCTTGATTTTCTTTAGGTTTTTGTTTTCTAAGTATCTCTTTGTGTTCCAAGTATCAAAATTCTCATGATGACAGCTGGGCATCTCACAGAGGTAAGTAAAGGTGCATTTGCTGAGGTTGTGGTGGCAGGTGCTTGTTTCTCTAATCAAACAAAGAGATCATCCTTCTCATCAAAACTTGTGATGGTTAGAGCCAGGAATTCTGAGGTCCTATCCAGGGCTACAGGCTCCATGTTATTTCTGACTTACAGAACAATTAGTCTGAATATTGATTTAGGTTGTTTTTGTTGGTTTTTTTTTTTNAGTTGGTTGTTTTTTTTTTTTTTGGGGGGGGGGTTTGTTTGTTTGTTTGGGTTTTTTTGTTATATTGGTGCTTTAAGGTGCTACCTGATTAATGCAGAAGCTTGGACCTGCAACTCATTCTTAGCAGTCTGAAGCACTGCTTAATGAGATCAGAAGAATCCTAAGAGGGTCTGAAGCAGAAACAAATCCAATATTTTCACTGTCTTAATAGAACAGAGTAGGAAAAACACACCCAACAGCACAAACATATCTTTTTTTCTCAGTGGAAGTTCTTTTATTTAAAAGAAATCTGCATTTACTTAGTGACAGGATGGTTTCAGAGTGCTGAAAAAGTTGGCAAAGGCTCGAAAGAGCATTCCAGTTCTTGGAGGGAAGTTTTCAAAACCTTGGATTTAATCTGTTTCTGAATCTACACTTTGTTTGTGATGAGACAGGGTGATGTTTCTGCTTAGGAGACAAGGAGGTGAGTGTGTGTGTGAGACGGGTGGCAGAGCTGCTGAGAGGGAGTTTGTACCTATGGTTCTTACAAGCAGAGACACTTAAGTCTGGCCTGCAAGTAAGATGTTAGACATCAAGATTAGTGTTAGCAGTCATCTGGTGGGTGTGTGCCAACTGAAAAAAGGATTTGATTTGCTCTCAAGACAAGTAAACATATGGATTTTAAGGCTAGAAATTTCATTACGTTAATCTGTCGTGATGTTTCACATAATGTAAGCCAGACAATTTCGTGCATGGTTGCTGTGTCAAAAAATCATTGGTTTTGCTTGAAACAACTCAGTTTTTAGAGGGATTGTTTTGATTTGGCAGTTTTGATTTTCAGATGTTGGGCAGTGGGAAATCTGCCACGTTTGTTGGCAAGTTGTTCTAAAGCTTTGTCTTTACGAGTGCATCCAGTTTCTTTAGTCTGTATTAGTTTTGTTTCAGTCTCCTGTGATGGATTTTGCTTTTCTGCTTAACACTGAGCTGTGCCTCTGGTACTATCAAGATGCTTTCAATGTGGGGATGGAGACTTGTGGTCTGTGTTGACATCAGTGAAGAGCACTGGTATTTGGATCTGCCTCTGTGAGGCAGCTTTTCCTCACCTTGCTGCATTCTTCTTGTCCTTTCAGATAGATTTTCAGTTTTTCAAATTCCTCCTAGGAGCCGAAACATCATCAGAGCCCCCGTTCTGGTCCCAGTCACACTGAGCGATGTGGGGCTGCTGTGACCTGTGGTTGTAAATCATCACGGAATTCTCTTGTGCTTGTGGATGACCATGCAGTGTAAAACTCAAACTTAACTGATCTGTTCTGATGTGTGTGATGTCTGCACTGAAAATGCAGCCTTCGCAGCGTCACCTGTCTCAGTACCACGAGATGGCACCATTACACAGTGTAACTTTGTCGTCATCTCTTGGGGCTGGAGACCGTGCCCGGGGTTTAAATGCATCCCTGGTTGGCTTGACTTCCTCAGGAAGGAGGATGGGGGTGTGGTAAAGCTTGTCTTGTGTTTGTCATTCAGGCTCATTTATCTGTGGAGTTTGTCTCCAGTGGGCGCCAGGATGATTTTTTCAAATCTTTGTGAAGTCAAGGTGAGGTCAGAGCAGCACAANAGGTCAGAGAAGCACAAAATGCAAATTGCACCCAGATTTTGCTCCTTTGTACTCTGTCTCACCAGGAACGCTGGGTGTGACTTTCCACGTTGTAGCTCATTGTTTCCCAGCAGATGATTCTGGCTCTGTTGTGCAAAATTTTTACATGTTTGGGAATAGAAATTGACTCTCAATACCCACTTTTGACTTGTATGACTTGATTCTGAGAAGTGAGCCATCCAAAAGTCTGCCTAACAATTAGGTGCCAAAGTGGAAAAAGAATCAGGGGTGTTCAAATTCACATTTTGGTTTCCTTTCCTATGGATGAAGAAGGGAGGGAACAGTGTGAACTTCATCTACCTGGATACTTCTTAACATTTGCATATTAAGGATGTTGCATAAAAAGGGGAAGTAACATGTCCGAATTGAATTTCTGCTTTGTCAACTTTATTGCTCAACTGCATAAACAAAGGATGCATCTAGCTGTAGTTCATTGTTTGGTACTGACTTAGGCCTTCCTTTATGTATTTCTTGTTACAGATGAGCATGCAATAAGATTTAAGTACATGGGAAAGAAAATTAGGAGCTTGTAATTAGCCTGCTTTGGAATTTGTTTCCTCTTGCAGTCCAGCTTGATGGTGAAGTCTCAGTTTAATCTCCTCTATTTGCATTAGAATTTATTGACTTTTTCTGTTTTGAAGGTTGTTGGGTTTTTTTCTTTTTTAAAGTGGTGGTGCTTTTTAAGAAGTCTTTTGGTTTTAATTTAAACTGAAGGCTTCATTTTTGGAAGATCAATAAACTCCATCTGGAAGAATTCTTTTCTACCAGCCACCTGACACTTAGATGAAGTTGAACTTTTTCTTTCTTTCTTTTTTTTTTTTTGCATCCTCAGGGAGGAGATCAGAGGTTGCATTCACCATGATGAGTGCATTTGGGGATGTCGGTATTCATTCACCAACACTGGATTTGTAAATTAATAGCTCAGCCTCTCTGGACTGTGGTATGTTAAAGGTCAGTGACCATGAGAGGAGAAACACTTCAGAGCTGTGTGTGCCCTCTGGTCAGCACAGTGGCCTTGGCTTAATGGCTTTAATTTCATGCTGCTTTTAAAAGATACAGATGTGCAGCATACCTTCAATCCTCCTACCTGGAACCAGTAATCCTGTCCCAGCTTTCTGCAAGGAGTGGGGAGGGAGAAGGGAAAAACCCTTCCTAAAAGGATTAGTTGAACTGACTAATTTTCTGAGTTTCCCCTTGCTTGGCATGTCCCCTCTCATCAAAGCCTCTGATAAGTATCTTAACCAAGATGCATTTTGGTAAATGCTGTCTTCAAGCCTCACAATATAAAAGAGGCTTCTGATTCCCCCGCCCTCTCCAGATCTTGGGGCTGGTTCAATCTTTTTTAAAGCTATTTCTCTTGTGCTGCATGCAGAGCCCATCTGCTGTAATACAGACTGAAATGCTGCTTTTATCCTTGTTTGCGTAGAAGGTTGATGGGTAAATCAATTGGAGTGAAAGACACATTGTCCCTCTTTGCTCTATGTCACAGGCACAAATATCTTCTTTTTAAAGTGTCTCTTGGTAGAAGCCAAAGCCTTTGGCACAAGCCACCTCTGCTAGTTTGACCCCTTTTGTGCATCTGGGATGGAGGAGCAGCTCTGAGAAGCACAGAACAAAACCAGCAAAATAGCAAGAGAAAAGGTCAAGAAGGGGTCTTGCTCCCTGTAGACATCAGAAGTTTCTGCAAGATGATATTTAGCATGTCCTGCCTGAACAGTTAAGGCATCAAAGACACGAGCACTTCGATAGGTAATATCCTCATGAGTTGTCAAATAGATTGCAAAGCACGTTGCTCTGGCATGCTGAGGATGGGA
Organism: Pachycephala philippinensis; assembly: GCA_013397055.1. Lineage (NCBI taxonomy): Eukaryota > Metazoa > Chordata > Aves > Passeriformes > Pachycephala > Pachycephala philippinensis. The sequence continues at coordinate 803,611 of VWZT01006077.1, read as the reverse complement.
GGGAGGGACCTTATGTCTTTCTAGTCATTGAGGTAACTGAGACTGAGAGCTTCAGAGAGCCTTTGCTGCCACAGATGGATATTCCATGCTGTGCTCTGTCCTTGCCTGGCTTTTGACTTACAGGCCTAAGCTCAGAGAGTGATGCTGTGGGCCTGCAGAGGAAGGGGAAGGCAGGTTTCTACCAAAGACAGAGCTGACATCAGTTCCCAGCAATAGAAGTGCTTGATTTTTGCCTCTGTATTTTTGCCTGGTTGCAGCCTTGCAGTGACTTACCCTCAGACCAGTCAGTCTCTTTGATGCAGTGTAATTACAGTGGTAGAAATGATTCCAGCAATGGGATCTGAAGCGGGGGTAACACATACTTGGATAGTTCACCTCTCAGCATCACAAGGTCAGGACAACCAATATTGCCTGTCCTAGTCAAGGGAAAATGTCATTGGTATCAGAAATCCGGGAGGCAGACATTATCCTACTGCTCACGACCTGGAAATGCAGGGAAATACAAGCCTGACAGCTTTGAAACTGGATTATTCCCTGTATTTGTGGCAGTGGAATGGTGTAACTGATCAGAAAGAATCCTCTCTGCCAAATCCCGTGGTTGAACCCCTGCCCAGGACAATAAGCTCATATGGTGGTAGCATGGGCTGAGTTGTGTTCTTCACTGTTGTTACAGATTTTTCACAGCCCCCTGGTTTCATCTGCAGTTTTTGCTGCTCAGGCACGGGTCTGCCTCTCTCCTCTTGCATCCTGCTCAGGAGTGACAGGGACCCTCAGAGCAGGCTGCTGTCCCTCACAGAACCCTGCCAGCATCTGCAGTCAATTCAGAACGACTTACCCAGGATTCACTTGTCCTGAAAAATAAACATGGACTGACAGCTTTTATAGCTAATGCCTGAAAAATAGAAAGAAAACAAGGAAGCACAGAGGAGAACCTAATTGATACAGGGAGAAATTATACAGTGCCAGATTGGCTAAAGTCTTTTCCTGAATGCTGGAACTCATCCAGGGTGAAAGTCACTGTGTTGCTGCTTTCTGATGCTGACCTTGCTTGTTCAGCAGCCGTACTGGGGCACATCAGTCCTGACTGATGATCACAGCCTCTGGGTAATTTGGGCCCCACCAAGTCCTGGCAGTGGATATTCCTGGGAGTGAGCATCCCACGCTGCGCACCACTGCCCAGGGAGCAGTTTGCACCCGGGGATGCTTAGGCTACAGTTAGTGGCCAACTAATAGCACCACTTGTTGAGAAATACCAGTTAAATCTGTGGCTTCTGGTGCCGAGGAGTGAACTGATTGGGAAGGAAAATTAGTCAGGATGTATTTTAATTGTATTTATTAAGTTCCTTTAAAGCTTCCAAGTCATTTGCAAAGGCGCGGGTGAGAGCTTTAGTGAGATGGTAGGTTAAGGAAGACAATGAGATTGTTGGCTCAGAGAAAAGGGGGTGAGGAATTACAGTGCCTTTGTGTAAGTAAGTCTCTTTCTGCATCAAACTGTAGTTTTTGACCTTCCTAATTAATGTTGTTGTTTTTCTTCTTACTTCAGTGCAAGTGGTCCCAGCCTGACCTGTTAGTTCACAAGATAAAAGGGGTTAACTCATCAGAATGGAGATCCCCTCTATTGGCTTATCCAAATCTTTACTAAAAGTGTGATATCCATGAACCCAAATAGAAAAATGCATCCAAGAATTATGTATGTGGGAGTTTAAAGGAGGGAGTGAAAAAAGGAAAAAGTCCGTGTTGCTTTGAGGTTATTTTAAAAACTGAAACTGAATAGGTCAATACCCCTTAAGCTTTTTGGTCTTTAATTCTCTTAATGGTATGGCAGAAATCGTTAATTGTATTATTAAAAAAGCTTTGAAGACTGTATTAATGTAATGTGACCTCGGATCAGTCAAGATCACATTTTCATTATGATTAAAAGATTCCTTGTCCTGAAACATTGATCTCATCTCCAGCTGGCTGTGTCAGCCAGAGAGGGGCTGGCTGCACGTCAGGGCAGTAGATGGCAATATTGCATTTCATTCTGCAGCTGCTCTGGGAGAAATGCTCACCTCAGAAAGGGGCCATGAACTTTTCCCCTCAGCTTCCAAGAGCACGTTTGCACTTACAGACTGTATTAAGTATTCCAGAAGGGAAATAACTCAAAATTCCATTTTGAACCCAAATTTCTTTAGTAACTGATGTCAAGTGCCTGAGCTGCAAACTGCAGGACCCAACCAGTCCTGATGCTGCTTGTCAGCTCTGAGAAATGGGCATTTGCATGTTAGGGACCATCAGCATTGTCTGTCCTGTGGCAGGGATTCAATGAGGCAGTATCTGACCCCTGGGAGTAACATCTCCCAGTTTGCTGCTGTAGTTTGTCTAGGTTTTTGGTGAATTTTCAATCTTTTAATTTTTTTTTTTTTTTTTTTTTTTTTTTTTTTTTTTTTTTTTTTGTGATTCTTCCTCGTTTTTGGTGAATTTAGCACCTTTTCAGTGAATTTTTCACCTTTGCATCAAGAGACTGAAAGCTGAATCAACTCGTTTAGCTTATATCATAATCGGGGAAGGTCAGAGAGGTTTGTAGCTCACATATTGTCTCCCTTTCAGCTGTGATATTTGGCCAGACCTTATAGCAGGTCGTGGAGAGGAAGAGAAGAGCCACTTAGCAAAGAGCCAGGATTGAGGAAGGTGTGTGTTCCAGGGTCTTGCACACACTGCCTGTGCCGTGCCCTGATGTGCTGTGCTGCTGAGTAGGCAGACGAGGGTTTGAGAACGTGGGTGACACCTGGGGTCGGGGATTTATGAAAATGAAAGATGCTGTGGCAGCTCCAAGGTACAGTGTGTGTAAAGTGCTACTCCTTCCCTGTCCCGTGGGCATGTGCCATGTGTCTCCACTGTCCTGTGAGGTACCAAGGTAATTGCCTTAAAACTCCTTGGCACGCAGGGTGCTGCAGGATGCTGGCGCTCACACCGAGTGATGGGAAGCAGAGGGGTGTGCTGGCTGGTGTTAAAGCCTCAGTGCTGCTGACTTTTCTATAAATAACTGCTGTCTGCTGTAATTGGTCATATCACAGCCCGTGGTGATCTTTTATGTTATTGCTGGCTGCTGGAAAACTCCCGGAGGCGTAAAATAGATACCAGGAAGTTCCTGCACCCAGCACTGCGTTTCCCCATACGGCACAACAGGCTAGAACAGAAATAGTGTTTATCAGGAGCTGATGAAGGATTTTCTGCAGCAGGAAGTATTAAAAAAAAAAAAAAAAGGAGATTGCACCTCTAAAATGATAGCAGCAGGTCATCTCTCTTGCAGGATATTGCTGGGTCTGTTGGAAAGAGAAAATCTTTGTAGGGTTTCTAGTGTGGAACTGAATGGGTATTATTATTTGTCTGCAACTTAGGGGTATTTTTCAGCTCTCCATAAAATAACAGTGTCTTGCAAAAGATTGAAAACTAGAGAAAAATGTCAGTAGTTGACTTGTGTAGAGTGTGTGTGTGTGTGTGTGTGTGTGTGTGTGTGTGTGTGTGTGTTTAAAATGTGTAGTGTGTTCTATCCTGAAGGATTCAGAACCCTTTACAGACCAGGAATGCTCTGTGCCACGCTCCCTTACATTCAGCCAGCTGTATTTGATGTCAAGCACAACACTGAGGCGAAGGTGCCCAGCATCAGGAATTTATGTTTTTATTAAGGGAGGGCAGGAAATTATTTGAGTGGAAAGGGTTGAATTGCCAAGCTCAGCAGTGGGCAGTTCAAATAGCAAGTGGCTCTAAGGCCATCAGGTGAGTGTGGGTTGTGTGTTCCCCACTATCACCTAATTTCCACCTCTGTCCTAACCTGCATTTGCCCCTCAACAGCAGAGTGTGGTACCGTGCATGCCTTTACAGAATTCATGCTTCACTGACCTAACAAAAACTTTGCTCATGTCAACAAAGAGTTTATTAGAACTGAAATCTTTCCAACATTACACAGAAGCTGGCACGGAGAACAGGACTGTGGAGGGACTTGTCAACAGCCTCTCAATTGACTTTTGCTGACTGATATTTCAAGACTAGAAGATATTGTAGGGTATTTAATGTAAGAAAGGATTGTTGTGAGGTCTTAGCTTCTGTCCTGGTTGGTTGCTGTTAGTGGGAACTCTTTGGTTCCAGCAGTTTGGTTCTTTGTGATGTGGGAGAAGCATTGAAAGTCCACATAGCTTTGGGTCAGAAATGTATTTTCCTTGAAGATATGCCAAGAAAGTGTCAATGTGACAGAAGCAGGCCAAAAAGTCTACAGGGAAGAGAACAGCGGGATGCCTTCTGTGGCTTCAGACAGCCCCACCAAGTGAGTCCTGGGGCCTGCCTTGAAAGCAAGATGTATTGCTTGCTGTAAGAAGACACTGCTGATGGAAAAGTCTCAGCTATTCTGTTTGGATACTGAATCTCCAAAGCAGTGAGGAATGCCCTTGTGCACTGGAGCACTCCAGTAACATCAGGCTAGGCTGGGACTTACACCTGCTGCTCTTCAGCCTCACTGCCAGCCCGGCTGTGTGACAGTATCCATTTTTGTGGGTGAAAATGCCTACCCAGAGCCTGATTCAGACCACTTGATCATGCTTAACTTTCCTTAGTTTCCCTTCTTCAAGCCACAATCTCCTAACTCTATAGAGAGTGCGTAGTTGTTCATTGTTCTCATTCCTGCATTCATCTCAGCTGCCTTCATAAGCAGCCTGCATGTGGCCTGTGTGTATGGATTGGTCTTAAAATATTGCATTATCAATTTAATGGCTAAAAAGTGAAACAAAATAGAAAAATTACAGAGGCAATTGGCAATTGATGGAATACTCTGGAGATATTGGAGGAAAATAGTTGGTGATATCTGAAAATTCAGATGTAGAATTTCAGATGGTTGCCTTCATTTGAATAATACATGGATAGGAATTCAGCACTGAGACTCCTCAAACTAAAAGTGAACAATTCTTAACGAAGACAACACCCATTCAGAAACAGCAAAGCAAACTGTGAGAAGAAGGAAAGCTCTGGGAGTGTAAAATCCCAGCTAAAAACAGCGCTGCAGTCATGGCAATGAGCACCTCTGGCTGCTTGAGTCCCAGCAGTGATCCTGAGTGACCATTTCTTACTGGGAGAAGACACAATGAAACAAAGAGTTATGCCTGGAGAAGACTCGGGTCTGCAAACTGCTGTACAAAAGCTTTTCTCACCCCCTGCTTTTGAGGACTGTGCACCAGGAAAGAGCCCCTCCAGCCCAGTCTTCTGAAGGCAAACTGGTGCTTTCCACGCTGCTCTGTGCACCTCTGGCACCTTGCAGAAAGATAAAGGTAAGCGTGTGAGACACCTTCTGCCTCTTTCTCTTATTCTAGCAGTTATTTCTCATTCAGATGACTAGTTCTCACTACAAGCAACTAAATTCACGAGGGACAGGGAGGTATAGTTCTTAAGATTGCTGGTGTGGAGTTAGATTTTTGTTTCACTAACAGGTTTTGGTTTTGTTTTTTTTTTTTTTGCTCCAAGTCTTCAGGTTCCAGAGAAAAATATGAACAAACCCCTCTGACACCAGTTTTCACCATGACAGTAATTTGAGTAGAAACAGCTTTGCCAGCAAATAAATAAATAAATATTATATGAAAAGCTTTGGATGGAGCTGCCATGTTCATTCTTGTTTCTAAAGCCCCCACAGGCCATGTCACATATGTGGGTCATGGGGTCTATTGATTATGTGTCAGACCCTTAGGTGTCAGTAATCAATAACACTAACCTGCAGAAAATGCAGCAGAGGTTTGCTAAACCAACTCTTCACATTGTTCTTTTTCTTGTATTTAAGTTTTCTGTGCCTCACTAACAATAACAGAATTCATAGCAGCAGAGGCAGGGCAGACAAAAACCTCATTTGGCTGCCAACTCATTTGCTGTCCGTTCTCATCTGGTTCTGCATGGTTCTTGGTGAGAAGGCAGGATGAGGAGGGGCAAGACAGGAAAGGGTATTTCCAATTGAATGGCTTCTGAGAAGTAGAAATGAAAGTGATTGAGTCGGGAGGACCTAAACATTTTGACCCCGACAGCTTATTAATATTTAACAAGGTGCCAGATTTTTCTTTGACACTGGAAATTGTTGCGACTGTCTGTCTCTGGCAGACTGAGTCTGCATTCTCAGTCCACCATATCTAATGTACCTGCTTCCAGCCATGAATAGTCCTTATTCACAAATGCTTTCCTTTATTTGCTATTTCTGAGAATAAAGAAGGTAGCTTGGCAGATTAGGTTGTGAATTTTTTTTCATTCAAACTTCATATCTCTGTAGGTTCTCAATGGGTCACTGAGCAGACTGTGGTTTTCTTGTGTTGATTGTGGTTTTTAGAATCATTCCTCAAATAACTTTTAACAAAACATTTATTTGCCTTTTTCGTTTGCAGATTGCTTGTGAGCTGTTCACTGTGACAGTTACAGCTTTTAAATGTAAGCAGCTCTGATGAGATAAATACAACAATTTGGAATTCAGATTCTTACTTTTATTTGTATTAATGCAATTTTTCAGGATGGTTTATGAAACGGGGATCCTGTTGGGGGTGGGAGAAAAGTCTACGCCATAAAGATAATGCAGCATCGAACGAGCAATACTCAATAGAGCAGATGAAGACTAGAAGAAAAAAAAATGTTTATGTATTATTTAGGTGGTCTGCATCCCCACTCTTTTGGTGCCTGTCTCTGTCTCTCTGCATTGTCTAGGTGGATTAGCTGCCTAATGTGGATGTGCAGACCTGAATGACTTTGCCAAGGTCACACAGAATGTCCATGGCAGAGCTGGATATTGAATTGGTCTTTTTTTTTTTTTCTTAAAAAAAAAAAACAAAAACTTTAAAACATCCATAAGCACTTATTGTTCTCCACTCCCAATTAAATAAAAAAAATCCCTTTGCTTAAGAGGTAGCTTAGTGTCAAGTTGAGAGAGAGGATCCCCAGATCAGAGAGCTGCTTGGTTTTAGGAATTTCCAGTCAAGACTGTGAGTTCGCAATGCTATTTTTGTGAATCCCCCACAACATGGGTGTAAACTTTGAGATCTCAATAAGTATTTGGGGTTTTCTCTTGGAGATGGTTGTCTGTCTACTTTGGTAATGTTTTCATTGCACCCCAAGATTGATGTCAAGGAACTTCTGTCTTTTTGGCTTGTTTGAAGAGTAGTACAGAATATATTTTAAAATTTTATTTTATTTTTTATTACTCCAGCTGCTCTGTTAAGCCTGATTCTGATAATTCATCTGTTCCCCTTAATAGAACTAGGCAAACATTTGGTGATTTGAGTTTACAATGTGTATTTATGCCTTGCCATTGGGGAATCAGCTTCCATTTTTGCATTTAGAAAGTTTTAAAATGAAACCTGAAAATATTTTCCCTCTCTTTACAATGTTTAAATTGCAAAGCACCCTGTTGCTGCCTTGAGCTTTCTGCATTGGGCATAATCAGTCATTTCCATGATAATCCACTTACAACTGTGCTCAATTACCCACTTGGGCTGTGAGTTGCCAAGTATTTGCCTACTTGCAGAGGATAAAACCCATTTGGAAAAAAATGAGTAAAAAGTGAATGCCAGGATGGGGTTAAACCTGGAGGGAAAGACTACCAGGGGAGGGGGAATGCTTGGAGTTGAGAACAGAGGCACGGGAGGAGAGAGAAGAAACATGGTAAATGCTGAAAAGGCAGAGAATCAAGACAGGAAAAAAAAATTCAGAAGAGGGAATATGAAAACAATGTGACTTGGTGGATGAGGTCTGGTCTAGCAGATGGAGGAGGAGATTTATGCCCAGCTTTGCACATGCACTTCTGGGTGACCATGGACCATCTGTATCACCTCCTTGTCCTCAGCTTCACCCTCTGTAGAAGGGGTCCTGCGGTACTCGCCCTCCTCTGGGGTGCGTGCATGGGAAGGGTTAGACAAGAGCTACAGTAGCACTGGGTATCCTGATTTATTGCTTTTCCTTTGCTTAGCCAGCATTTAGCCAATGGCACTCTGCTCTGTCACGTGCAGGAGAACTAGAAACCTAAAGAAAGAAAGCCATACTGCTCCTCAGCTCTGTTTCGGGAAAGGAGGGAGGCTTTTAATTATTTAAGCATCTCCTTTTCATGTTGCTTCTGGTTTTGGAATCGTTATCATTATAGTTGTTAAGGTTATAGGCTCTACATAAATCATTTAAATAATAAATAAGTCATATCATTAAGTAATACACTGGTATTATTTATGGCTGCAGGGAGAGGGTAAGAATACTGTGGATAAGATTGTGTTTAGAATGAAAAGAAGCCTTTGTGAGGCTCATTTCAAACACTGCCTTCTAGAATTATGGCATTTGCTTTTGGAAACTCTCCTGGGAGGTGGATTAGGATGTCCCATCCCTGGAAGTGTTCAAGGCCAGGTTGGATGGGGCCCTGAGCAATCTGATGTAGTAAGTGGCATCCCTGCCCATGGCAGAGGGTTGGAACTAGGTTATCTTTAAGGTCCCTTCCAACCCAAATCATTCTGTGATTCTAGGATTTGCTCTGAAAGAATTAGCACCAAATTGTCTGTCTCAAATCCTCTCTCCCTCCGTAAAACCAGAACCAGTAATTTGAAACTGAAATTTATTTATTTATTTATTTATAATATGTAAACAAAGTTAGGAGGGTGTCACTTGAAAATCTTATTTCTGAAGTGAAAAATCAGTTTAATTTTTAATATATTGTAGTTAGAGAGTGTTCTACTTTACTTTTGTTCTGAATTTTTCTTCATCTGTTTATTTCTCCTTGGCTGAATTTTCCACACAATTTGAGTATTTGAAAGAAAAAAAAAATTGTCCCAGATAGTCTTCCTTGTGGCTCATCATTGCCAAGTGGCTGGGAATACATCAGTTCTGTAATTTGGTAAAAATAAGCAAGACAATTGTGGAAGAATTATCAGTGGGTGATGAGAAGGACAATTTTAATAATAATAATGTTTCTGTGCAGGATAAGACTTACCTTCCTCTGAGGAGTATAGTTTGTCACTGGCATGTCCTACCTTAAGGACACATAAACACAATTTCCTGGTCTCTGCTTTTGAATTACCCAGTTGGACCTGGCTGCAATGGGATGGAAAAACTGAAGTTTCTTTTGCCCTGGGGCAGGATCCACCCAACTCTTTACCAGTGAGCAATGCCATTGAGTCTGCATGACCAACACTGGAAACTTGCTACTGTCCTTGGGGCACGTCCCCAGCTGGGACAAGTCCCTGCCCTGAAAGGCAGAGGTTCAGTGCACCAAAGCAGTAAGTGCCTTTAGCCAGCACTTTCTGATCCCTCACCCAGCCCCACCCATCACTGATGCAGCTTCCTTCTGCTTGTTCTAAATTGGCTTCAATTTTCCTTTAAATAATTCTTAAGTGTGACTTTTTCAGTACAAGACTGGGAACTATGACTAATTAAAAAATCATTACATGATTAAACTCAATTAACTTCAAATAACCCTTGAAATTTGCTTAATGTCAGCCCTTGGCCCTGCTTGAACCAATAAATATTGCTCACCTTTTGTAATGGGGATGAGAAGAGGTGGCTGCAGAGCAGGATTGTTTGGAGTCAGGGAACAGCCTGACAGAACTGGGTTAAACTGGTCCCACAGAGTTGAATGCTGCCACACTGAGAAGAGGGACAGAGTCTTCTGCTCCTAACTGGGATATTTTTTCCCCCAATATTTTTCTCTCAAGTAATAAAGCTTTGAAAATTCTATTCAGCCCTTCCATTCAATGGTCCCAATCTGCTTTGCAAATGTTAATAAGGGTTAAACCTCACAAAACCACCAAGGCATGGGAAAGTACTGTCATCCTCATTTAGACAAGGGGTACCAAGGCACAGATGAGTGAAGTGAATCAAGGATCAGTGGCAGGAACAAAATCCTAAGAGTTCTAATGTCCTATTTTATATTTTAGCTAAAGCTGTTTCTTGCATGATGCTGCAAGTTTCATGCAGCTCTATGAGAGGAAGGGCCTTTTTTCTCAACTAGCTGCCACATCTGGTCGATGTGGATTTTTTGTTGTGGGTTTGTTTGATTTTCACCTTATGAAGCCATCTCTGCATCCAGTCTGTCTTACAGCTAGATCCTGGCAAGAGAGCTGGCTCAAGTGTGCAGAAGAATCCCAGCAGCTATATTTCTGTGCTGAGTTCCTGCGAGGACAGGAGGGGATGTCATTATTGCTGCTGTTCCTGGCACTCTGCTCTGACTGGGAAAGGGAGCGGGCAGTTGCACTGCTCTCACGGAAGGCAGTCAGGGGATGATGGATAGAATTTTTCCAAAAGGTAATTAGATGGGCATGGTAACTAGACAGTCATAAAGATGCCTGATCAACTATTCACAAGTGTTCCTTGTATGGTGTGCTGGCCATGAAGCGTTCTCCAAATTTGATTGACTTCAAGCCCTTCACCTTGAAAAATCTCAGCATACTTGCTGAGTCCTGCCTGAAAATGCATTTAGAGGGTCTTGGGGAAAAGATTTCACTCTCGCCCTCCCTTCCATTTTTTTTTTTTTCTTTTTTTCTTTTTTTCTTTTTTTTACAGGCTTTTAAGGAAGCAGGATAACAGTTGATTAATTCACCTATATGCAATAAAGCAGTGTATTTGGTCTTCAGAATTTTGGACACTTAATTTTTTTGGCATTTATGATGAACGCAAGTGGATCATTGGTGTGGACTGTTAACAGAATCTCCTCTTTCTTTTGATTGCTGGAGTTCATGTAGCTGTTGATGGACTCTTGAACGATATCATATGAGGTCTGAACCCATTTATTAAACACTAGAAGTAGTGAGAGAGTCAGGATGTAAACACTCATCCCTAAACATGAGCGTTTATATCCCCACTTGCTGTTTGAGCCTGGTTTCATGGCTGGGAGTGCCCTCAGGTCATCATTGAGCAGCTTGTTCGACTGTGACTTCTGAATGATGAATGTCTCCACTTAAATTACAGATCACTGCCCCGTAACAAAAATCAGCACAATTATTGGCCTCTGCAGGGGCACCAAAGGGTGACTGGGCAGTGGTGGAGGGCTTCACCTGCTACAGCACTGCTCTTTCCCTGGCAGTAAATGGGAATTTGTCAACAGTCTGTTTTGTGGGGTGTGTGGTAGGGAAATTTGGCTCAGCTCTTGATGTTCTGTCTTACTATAGACAGAGTTTTCCTGTCTGTGGTACTGCCCGGCAGATTAGTTAGGGTCAAAAGCTGAGTACTTGGATTTTTGACCTTTGAATGAACCTCACAAAAAACAGAGGAAAGGAAATCAGTTCTGCAGAGCTTTGTCCAGTCCTTGAGGATGGATTTGAACATCAAAGGATGGGTAGTTCAGAAAGACAGAGACGTAGTTGTGTTCTTGAAATCAGAAGAGTATATAAATTCCCCTCATCTCTTTGGGGGAAAAACGTCCCCCATGGGTCTAGCTCATGTTTGCTGTTTGTGTTGTGTTGCTCCTTGTGCCATGAAAAGTCCTAAAAAAAACAATTTAAGAGAAACATGTGTGGGTCCAAGATGGCTTGGAAGTGAGGGGATTATTATATTTCATTACTTCCATTAAAACTTCCAGAAAGGTTTCTAGACTTGAATTAGTTTGGGAATGTCTGTCCCCCTGTTTAGATAAACAAAGACCTGGTTATCATAGCAGATTGACCGCTTCTGGTTTACCTACTGTGGGCTAAGGGAAGCCCTGTTTCCCCTCAAAGGGGAGCCAGTGCAGCACAAGCAGCGACGGTGGGTGTGCAGTGGAAGTTTGGGCTGTTCTGGAACGTGCTGCAGCCACTGCAGAGTTGAGGCAAAGGTTTGGCTGTAATTTCCTGCCAGCAGCCTGTGGACCCCCCTGTGCTGGTCAGACAAGAGCCCATTGCAGTGGTAATACTTCCCTGCTGCCCCTGACAGATTGATTTTGACCCTTAACTTCCCCTTCCACCTGCTAATTACTCGGTCACATTCCCTCCCAAAGCCCTTTCCACCTGGCAGTGGCCTGGTTTTGTCATTCTCCGGTTCTGCTGTTGCCCTCTCCACCTCTTGGCTATTTGTTCTTAAAACTCTCCCCTCCTCACTACCTTCCTCCCCTTGCTGGTCATCCAAGGGTTATCATTAATATCCAAAAATATTTGTATCTTTTGCTACCCATTTTTTTTTTAAATTTTGCTGACGCCCAGCAATCTAGTCTCTAATGCCTCCTGGTTGATAGGGGAGGGGGTGTGAAAATCAGGGTTTTCCCTTTTAATTTGTGCTTTGTCACTGCTGGTTTGACCTTTAATCAGGTGTCTGGCTGTTGTTTGCTTGCTGATGGTTGTTACAGAATGGTCCCTTGTAAATATATACAGAAAGGGCAGGAGAGTAACTGGAGATTGTAACCACTCTTTTATTTTCTGGGAGCCTATTAAAGATGGTTTCAAGTTTATCCATCCGTCTCTTTGTCAAGCTGCCTCCTGTGTCCATCCACTTCTGCATTTATTTAGGAGTATATTAGGTACTGTATCATCCTCGAGGATGGTAACAGTGTGTTTCAGAATAAAGCCAGAGATACAAAGTGCACTGAACCCATTATAAAAAAATAAAAGGGCTTTCCTTGATGGCATTTAGCTCAATAAACACAGTTTGTCAGAGATGTCTTTATCTCCTTACATGTAAGCGATTAAATGTTGGTAAAAATAGCTTCAGAAATAAAACATGAAGAGAGCTTCTGGCAAAGCCCTGTCCAGTTTAATTCATACATTAAATATTTGCTAGTAGGGTCAAAAGCTGAATGCTTAGATATTTTGCCCTTTGAATGAACCTAGCTAAAATAAAGACAAGGAAATCGGTTCTGCAGAAGCTGTCTTCAGAATACCAGGATCAATTTAAACATCAAAGGATGGAGAGATCATACAGACAGTCAGCCATATTATTCTGCACAATTAATACTCAGAGAGGTGTTTCCTGAATTCGGAATGTTGTGCAGGGAAGATAATGGGAAAATTTCAGATTTTTAATTATGTAAAAGACAGTCATTGATCCTTCGCTCCTGAAAACCAGAGCAGTTTATTTTGCATTAATGAATGTAGAAAACATCCCCCAGCCCGAATCTCTGCGTCGATGCAATCTTTTCCCAGTCAAATTAGCATTTATATTTCTAAAGGTAATTTTTAGACAACACAATAAATAAATGATACCCGGGAATTTCCCGGTGGATAAAGCGGTGCTCAGGCAGCATTTCCAATGCAAATTGGCCAAAGATTACATAATGGTCGGCTCTGCTGATTTGGGCCAGCCATGAGCAGGGAGGGGCAGGGGAGTTCTGGGTCAAGCTTTGGGCTTCTCAGCCCTGCAAACTCCTTGTGCCTTGGCAGGAATGCCTCGCTCCATCTGGGATCAGCTACAGAGCACACAGGCTGGCATGGAGGGCACAACCTCTCCTGGCTTTAGGTTTGGCAGCAGGATCTGTGTCTCAGACCTCTAGGTTCAAAATGCACCATCAGCATGTGGTGTAGGGTTACATTCTGGAAGGGTTGCTCCAAATTGGAGCTTATTTATTTTGGGGTTGAGCTCTTTGAGATGAGCTCTCTTGGTTGGAGCATGGTGCTGATAATGCCAAGGCTGTGGGTTCGATCTCTGTAGGGACTGTTCACTGAATAATTGATCTCCTTGATCCTTGTGTGTCCTTTCCAACTCAGAATATTCTTTGATTCTGAGGTCCTGAGAAGAAGGCAGAGAGCAACAGCCAATTGCTCTGAGCAATTAGAGCTGAAATTTGCCTGAAGTTTGATCTATGTCTGCACAGCTCCACACAGGCTGCAAGTCACGCTTGTGATTTATGTTTCAATAGTGGCTTTAATCTGGTTTATTAATTTCTGTAAATGCCCTATTTTAACAAGATATTGACCATGTTTTCTGTATTGATTTTTATAGTTCAGAGTCATCATTTTAGTGCTGGGATTTTTTAGATGGTAAGTAAACTAACTTGAACTTTATGCACCTAAATAAGTGTCTTCATTTTGGTAACACGATTTCAAGAGCTGCTGTGCTATTAAAGATTACACCATGACTTACTAAGTTGTATCACTTAAGTATCAGTCTTGAGAATCATAGCTGTGATTATTTTCTCACTCTGTGTGTCCAAAATCTTTCTGTTTTTTTAAGTAGAGTACTGAATTGCATCGTGTGGATTTTACCATACCATTGAGTTTGGATGGTAAATGACATTAGGAATGGATTGAAATAAATAAAATAAGGCCTGAGGTGCTGGTCTTTATCCATTGAAGTAAAGGAAAATTTTATCATTTACTTCCACTGGGTCTATCAGAGAAATTCAGTGAGGTGATGAAGTATTTGCTTAGTTTGGCTCATGTGGCAGGCAATGGGGTGAGTTCAGCAGCAGAGCTGTGCTGTACATAATTAACATCACAGAGCTGGAGGTTCTGCATGTGAAAATCCAGGCTATTGTCAGTTGTGGTTTCCTTGCCAACCATATCTCAGCTCTCCCACTTCTGTAGTTGTCTCTATGATGCTTTGTGCAGTATTATTACCGCTCACTTAATGCTGGAGCTAGATGGAGCTGCAAAATCTAGCTATTATTCTTTCCATTTGAAATACATTAATATGAAAATAAAAATAAAATTTAAGATGTTTTCACTTCCCCAGTAATTCTATTCCGGAAATATTAAAATAAGCAGACTTGACATTGGGAATGTTTCAAAAATACATATTTTTTTTGGCAAGTGCTTGTAGCTAATGAATTTGCATTCATAAATGTAAGCATTTATAGCAGGATTGTGATTAAAGCATTAAAATTGACTCGTCTGCCAGACTGTAGGTCATAGAGCTTGAATTTCATGTTTTGAAAATTTCATACTTGGAGTGAGCTGCTTGCCAGCAAATTACAGGCCAAGACTTACTTCCAAGAATTACTTTCTGCTCAAATAATGAATATGTTTGTGTCTGTGGAACGGGAGGAAGCTGATTTCACTACTGGTGTCTTTCACTGCACGTTATTTGGGCAAAAGGCCATAGAAAAATCTTTCTTCAATTTCTTCCTGGTTCTCTTTTACTTGTCCCTAGAAGATAGTGATCTGGCTGGAATTGCAGCTGTGGGCAGGGTTCATTGGTTCTCAACAAATTATTGCATGTTCTTGGCAGTGTTTTCTGAATTGGAATTACCTGTTCAAAGGGCCAGTAAGAGCTGCAAGGAGCATCAGAGCGAACGTGCTGCTTCTCTGTGCTTCAGGTGTAAGCAAGGCCTCAGTCCTGCTCTGTCCTTGTGGAGACAATTGTTTGCATTGTTTGTTTCTGTGTTATTTTCATATAACGCATAGATTGGGAGGTAAATCTTGTTTCTTCTTTCTCAAGGTTGCTTGGCACATGGAAGACTTCTCTAATCCAATTTATACCATTCACAGCATCACTGAGGTTGGAAAAGACCTCCAAGACCATTGAGTCCAACCTGTGGCTGATCCTCACCTTGTCATCCAGACCAGAGCACTAAGCATCATGTCCAGGCCTTCCTTGGATACCTCCAGGGATGGGGACTCCAGCACTGCCCTGGGCAGTCTGTTCCAATGCTTTACAACCCTTTCCATGAAGAAATTCTTCCTGAAAGTTTCCTGCATGATCCCCTAGGGATGAGTGGAATGTGGCAGTGTTCCTCCTTCATGATAACGTGGTACCATGCCACAAGTGTGGTGCAGTTGCGCCTTAAAGTTTGAGGAAAAGAGAGCGCCACTTGTGAGATGAGAGTGCTCTTCTGATTCCTTTACAATCCCTGGATAAGACAGGGGTTTTGGCAAGCTGTTGAAGCCAGGTTGGTTCCTGGATGGCAGTGCAGTGCGTGGTCATGAAGGTGCAGAGGACAGGGTAGTGTTGTCCTGGGTGTACAGGGGCAAGGAGGGAGAGCTCGGAGCACCTTGGGCTGGTCTTGCTGCCAAAAGCAATGTATTGTCAAACCATGGCCTAATTTTACTTACCTAGGGTGTGTTTAAAGAGGGATTGGCATCAGGAACAGGCCATTAAGCAATTGAAACTCTAATAGAAAAACATAACCTTATCACAGATTTTTTTAAAAAAACCCTCGGAAAATAGCTCAAATATAAGGTTAATTGGAGCCAGAAATGTCAAACTAATGTAGCAATTTACCCTGGGAGACTGCCCTGGCCTTTGAGTATAGCAATAGTACAGACTACTGAGTAGGATAGTGAAGAAATATAATAGGATTTTATGTAGTCCCCTGTCATATTAAACGTTCTTTGCAATTAATTTCTTGTTGCAATGTTATTTTCACTGACCTATTTTTTTTTTGACCTCCTACAATCTTTAAGCTACCGAAGTAGAGCATACGGGNACTTAAACCACTATCAGTATATACATTGCAGTGTAGACTAATATTAACTCAGAGCAGTATAAAATGCCATTGGCTCATTCTAGAATAGCCTTTAGTACTGAGCTGTAGTGATCCATTCAAGAAAACGCTGCTTTTGAACAGCTTGTTCAGAAACAAGTGGGAGTTTTCTTGGACTGAGAGTTTGAGGATGTCTGCCCAGTAAATGAAACACAATAGGTGGTCCCTCTTTTCCTCCTTCTGGTTCCTGGCTCTGTTCCTTGTACAGTTAACTGGATGTCAGACCAAGATAGCTGGGTATTGTTATCTGGTCTGATTAATCCAAAACTGCTAGACGCAAAATTAACAATGATAAAGTTCAAAAGTTGTGGAATGGCCAGAGAAACCTGGCGGATTCCAGCTGTTCTGACTCTAACTGAATCCCTTTCCACCTGGGCTGGATACATAATCAGTTTTCATTTTTAAATCAAACATCACTGAAGTGATTTGCTCTCTGTATTTTTATACAGACTTCCACAGTTTACTACAGAAATGGCTGTATTTCTCTGGAGTTCTGATGTTTCCTGACAGCATCTCTTTGTCTGAAGCTGTGAGTGGGTAGGATAGTCAAATCCCAAAATAGATCATTCCAGGGGAGCGTGAAATCTCCATCACAAAGACAGGTTGGTGTCTGCTAGAAACAATCAGGTGGTTTGGAGGGAAAGGGAGTGACAGGATCTCCAGAAGTCCCTTTCACTCCTCTTTGTCTCTCATCCTAAAAGATGGAAAGTGCTATCCCACGAGAGGGTACCTGGTGCCCAGGTTTGCAGTTGAGGTGACCAGCTCAAAGGAGACAGAGCAGTACAGGCACGAAAACTTTCTGATCTTGAATAAGAACTCTTAACATAAGTCCGACTGTTTTCCAAGCAAATGTCCTTAATATTTTTCCCTCTGGTAGTAAGGATTTTTTATTTTTAAAGTGGAGCTGGAACCAAATATCATTGAATCAAAGAAAGCAGCATTAATCAAAGCACATCAAAGATGTTCCTCATCAGTTGCCTGGAGCAACAGAATCTACAGCGTATCATCTTTCTTATGCTGAGCTGGAGAAACTCAGAGAAGAGAATTTTGTCTGTTTGCTCTCAGATGAACACAGAAATAGTATTTTCAAGGTTTCTTTAAGATTTCAGTGATTTGGTCCCTTCAGCCATCATAATTGCTGCATCCCAGACTTAGATTTCCTGGGAGTGTTTTTCATATGAAAATCAATCAAACAAGCTTTTAAAGCTAAATACGTTGTAAGTTGCCTCTCCCAACAAAGTTGCAGGAAGTGCTTTCCTCCTTCACATTGTCTCCTTCTGTTCTCTCTCTCTAGGTCATGGCACTGGTACCCCATGGGCCCTCCTTGCCCCACTACAGATGCATTTTCCTCGTAGTTTCATGGTACCTAGAAGGAGCAAGCAGCTCAGCTGGATAAACACACATCATTTCTTCATTTCAAGTAAGAAATCTTGCCCTTAGTTCAGTCTTTTCTGGTGTTCCCTAATGCAGAAGTTGTGGCTGCTTGTACTTTACTAACTCTTTCCAGAAGATCCAATCGTTACCTAAAAACTCATAGATACTGAATACGATGAAGTGATTCTTAGGCATGAAAAGGCCTGAATTTTAGATCTTAGTTAAAATTACTTGAGCAGTTGATAAAACACTTGCTAGCAAAACCTCTTGCTCCATCCTGAGCAAGCACCTTTGGGTGCAGCACTGGTGCAGCACCCAGGCCTTTCTTGTGGATTGTACTGCCAGAAATAAAATCCAGCAGCGCGAGAGCGTGATCAACCTGCAGAGTCACCCAGGTCAGAGCTGTGGTTTTATGGCTTTCTAGGTCATGCACTGTGCACCTCCTCACTAACAAGTCCCAGAGCATTTTGCAGAATGTGAGCCCATGGGCTGAGTCCTGTTCCCTGGCTGGGACACATTGGCATTTCAGTGCCAGCGACACTTTGCTCTGGTTGTTACAGGAGGAAGTGAAGAACAGAAGTTCCCCATCTGAAACTGCAGGGGGAAATTTAGTGTGCTAGAATGTAATTATCCAAACTGGAGCATGGCCAGGATCCTGGAGTTAATAATACCCTCCGCTCTTGCAAAAAGTGTCATAGGAGCTTTAATGACTGCTCGTGGTCAGCAGGCTTCACATCACGTGTCCAAGACTGATATTAAACAGATCAGAAGTGTGGGTGTTTCAGTCTGTCGCGTAACACAAATATTTCTGGATGGCCTGTGGCTGCAGCCTTCAGGTTGAGGAGGGAATTAAGTTAAGCAGCCAGGGAGGAGACATTAGTCTTAATGAAAATGATCCCATTAAGGGCAAATGACATGCAATTGGTGAAGAACAACTGAGATGTTCCCTGAAGTGCCCAAAAGGTAGGTTTGGGTACACCAAATCACCAGCCACGTTCAGTGACCATGAGTACCATGGAGTTTGGAGGAATGGAATAAAAAGAGGTTTTACAGCATCCTTTGTATAATAGGGTCATCTCCTGTGGAAATTTGTAGTATGAATTTACCCTGATTTCTGTAATAGTGGGAGCTATGTGCAAATGAGTTGGGAAGTGGGTGTAAGTGGCAAGATTACACTGTGCTAATTAGCCTGGCATTGACGAACTGTACAAAGCCTGGGAACTTCCACAGCAGGAAAGAGAGCACATCACAGAGAATCCCTTTCGTCACAACTGACTTGTGCCATGGGACTTCAATTAAAAACCAGACCAGGCCACTTTTAATCGCTTTAATGAGAAATTAGTTTTTTAAAAAAGATAATATTTTTTAAATTGTCTGTCTACTTCTAAGAGTGCAGCCCATCGTGATGGGAGATGAGGTGCTAATTATCTGTCTTGGTGGCTTTTTCTGAGCACAAGGTTTGTCATTCTATGCTGCACCTGGCACCACAGGCTCTGGTCCTTGGGATCAGTGGGCATTACTCTACTGCCAGCTGTAATAAAGAGTAGGAGGCCAATGATCCTGTATGCTGTTAAAATGAAGAAAGACTTGCACAGTTCTCCCCCTTAGTACATCCCGGTACATTAGTACTTACACCATAACAGTATTGTCTCAGGGAATATAAGTCTGTGACAGGATATTGCTACTTTAACCACCTGAACTGCCTTTTAGTTCCAGTTTCAACTCAGTGTCAAAAATATTACCCCTGTTTAAGATTAATTTGTGACAAAATGTCATATTAATACAGCTATATTTCCCAGGGGATAAATATGGCCTTTTGAAGAGCAGCCATGGCTGAGTGCTATATAGGACTACAGAGAATTATCAACAGGCTTTTGCTTTAGCAAATGTCATGCTACCAGAAGAATGGTGCAGTTTGTGGGTAAGTATAGTCTATGAACCATTTTATTGTAAGAGGGAGGTTATGATATTTTCTTCCTATTAATCCATAGCTCATCCGTAATTATATTAGCACCTCTCAGTGACACCTGATTAAGGATCTGAGGAGGAAACTGTCAGTTACCTATAACTCCATCAGCATTGTACCATGTTTACTTTTGGCATCTTTGCTATTTTGATGTTTGCTTCGAGGTTTGTGTATCATTGTAGAATTACTCCAGATTTACACCAACGGGTGTGCAATCACAGTTGATCTCTACATGATGCTGAGGAGTTTTCTTGTAAGGAACTAAATCCAGCACCGGTTGTAAGTAACTGTAATTCCAATGAAACCAATAACATCTGCACCTGCATGTGCTAAGGCTGAATTTGGAACAGTTTATGAGGTATTTTCTTTGTACTGAAGTAGAATAAACTTTGTATTTCATTGCACCTTCGGTACCTGTAGTATGCCTTGGATATGTCTGAGCTATAGAAACCAAACTTCTTAACAGCCCTCAGATGTAAAGGAAAGGAAGATGAAAAAAAGTCCTAAAACTTATCTCTTGCCTCACAGCATTCCACCAAGATGACTCAGAAAATGACAAGGGAACCAGACTGCAAATTAGGCTCTAGTGCTTGTTGAAGACATTTGCCACCGGTTAAAATGAGTTATTGAAACAGTAAAGCTGAGGACTTCAGAGAAACTTTGATTGACAACAATAATTACAGTTATTCTTGTTCCTCTAAGAAATACAGTGCAGGCTAGGCATAATAAATGTATGAAAATTATATTCAAAATCTGAGCAGAAGTAGATGCAGGTCCAAACAGTTTAAATGTCTTCTGTACAAATTTCTGTGCATTTTTATGTGTTAAAAGTAGCAGTAGTTACCAGGCAGGTGTGTAAATTTGCTTTACATGCATAGTGAGCTAATCATTGAATGTTTCCTAAAGAAGTCTCTGTGAATAAAGGCTGCCTTGCACCCAAATCAGGTTGTGTGGCAGCAGGTTCAGGCTGGGAGTTCTGCAGAGCAAATGCAGTTCATGGGGCACTTGCACCTATCCTTGTATCCTGTCTCTGAAGGAGATGCCTAATGATTGTTTGAACCACATCCAGGTGCTGCCAGAGTGGTCAAACGATGGCTTTGGTAGCCAAGGACAACCCTGTGCTCAGCCTGAGCTTCCACAATGCTCCTCACAAGCAGAGAGGGGGTGGAGTTGATGTGTGTGGACTTCTGTATCCACACACAGCTTGGTGCCTTGGGTGGGGAACCATTCCAAAGACCTAAAACTAGGAGCATTTCCTTTTGGCTAACCAGGCTTGCTCTCATCTGACAGGTGAGTGTTACCAAGATCAGGCTTTTCTAGACAGTGCCTTAGGACAGGGCTGGGCACAAACGGGTTGGGAGTACTCAAGTTTTAGGTGCCCTTTCTTACATGTCTGTGTTGTCTAATGCCATGATGGACTAACACATGAGAATATAAAATAACGAATTTTTTGTAGCCAGTAACCTGAGTTTTCATCTCGCTGACTTGATTTTGCCTTGCATTTCCTTCTCCTGCTGCTGCAGTTATGATTGTTACCAAAAGACCCTGTACCCATCCCGTCCCTCTCACACAGTGAAGTCAGGCTTGTAGCTGTACTCTGCTAGCAGGTGCTTCCAATTGCTGCAGTAGATGTTTCTGCTGCGAGAAAATCACTTTCCCTCTCCCCTGTCCTGGTCAGGGAGCTGGGTTCATTTTATAACACCAGGCAAAGTGTGGAAGAAGGCAGTGCTGTAGCTGACCCTTCTTACAAGGCCACAGCAGTGCCAAGAAAGTGACTGGAGACCAGGGATTGGTTTATTGAACCTGGTAGATCACATTGCTGGGAGTTCATCAGCAGGGTTAACATTCACAGGGAAAGGGAAAATAAGAAGTTAGTCAATCCACAAGTGCCAAGAAAGAGTTAAATTAATGGAGGAAAAGGAAAAAAAAAATTCTTCATGCTGGAGAATGATTCTGCTGGCTTACTTATCAGGTTCATGCTGAGCCCAGTCGTAATTGGAATGTACCCTTTGTAAAGTTTATTGGGTCCTGGGGCAGCTTGTTACTGAACCGGTCAATTAATCTATTTTTTTTTTTAATGAGTTAGGGGATTTCCTTTTGTGGAAAATCACCAGGAAACCTGACCAAATGCCCACAGCTTGGGGAAAGCGTGGCCTTAACATATAGAAAACCCTTCCTCCACAATTAGGAGAGGAAATAGACACCTCCCCTTATGGGCAGCATATTTGACCAATCCAGGGACGAAATAGATGGGATTTCACCATTGACTTGCAGGTTGCCGAGGGAGGATCACCATGAAACAAGATTACTTGAATGCAGCTTGGTGTTGAAGGAAATAAAACTGTTGAGTCTCCCTGCTGAGAGACAAATGATTTCCATTTAAAAACCTGTTTGTTCCATGCTGTAACTCCCAATGTAGCAATAATTAATGATATCAGAAGGTTACGAAAGACATTCTGTTGTGCTTGCTCTGTTCTAGGCATGAAATTGGATTAACATGAAGATAAACTTAGACTTTAAATCTGTTGAGGAAATCAGTAATTATGTCAAAATTCACAAATACTAATCTGTTTAAGTGTGGCAAGATACTGTTCATCTATCAGCAAAACATCCTGCCTTGTCAGAATTCTGTTGAAAGGTTAATTTCTTAAAATACTTGGATTTCCAATGGCAGAATATTGTGGAGATGCAGCATGTTGAATAAACACAAACAATCTTACCTCTGGAAACATGGTTATTTCTGTTTCAGTGGCATCCAGCCAGTGTGCCCTCATGAGGAAGAATCAATTTGCAAGGTACTGAGTCCTTGGGCTCTGCTGAGGAGAGGTGACCACCCATGAAAACAACTGACATGAAAAGAATGCAAGGTATGGCAGTGCATACTTATTAAAAGTGTATCTTTGCTGGAAATGAGCACATGGGAACACTGTTGGCTTTAGGGATAAGCAGTGGGGACAGTTACAAAGGCTCTGAAATTAATTTAGGTAGAAATTCACCGTGTGGTTGGAAGGGGAAGGGACTGCATGTCTTGTCTTCCCAAGTATTTCATGAGTCCAGTGCTGGCCCTGATGCTGCCACAGCTGTTTTTAGACAGCTGCTCTAAAACCACCGAGGTGACAGAGCTGTGTCAATGTGTGCAGTGATTCAGGCTGCAAAGCAACCTGCTCAGGTGTAGCTTTGTGGCTACTGGTACTCTTGGAGTGGAAGATGAGCTTGCTAGGCCCACTGAAGTTGCAGTCACACCTTCCCATTGCAATTTAGATCTACCCTGAGGGAGCACATTAACTTTGAGTGCCCATTTAATTAAGTAGCTTTGTAGTACAATTGTATTAGAAATAGAAAAAATAACCTTCAGTGCTAGATTCCCTTCTCAGTGGGAATGCAGGTAGTGAGCACTTGTATAAATCTATTAGGAATGGTCCTCAATACCATCTACCATGAAACATGCATCCAAAACCACTTGAGACTTAGAAATCTGTCTAGTGCATGAAAATTACAGTAGTTTCATTCTTTCTTCATTCTTTTAAAAGTGCAGGGGAAAAAAAAAAGGTTTCAAATCAGGAAGATGGTTGGGAGGCTGGGAAAGCTGTGTCTGTGGGCACGTGTCTGTAGGCACGTGTTGCTGGGGCAGCACGGAGGTGGTGTAGTTCAAAAGGCTGGCAAGTCTCAGTAAAATGTTACTTTGCTTTTAGTGCACAGTGCTGGCAAAAAGAGAGGCTGTTTGTAGCATTAAATGTGTAGCATGTGAGAAAGGTGAGTTTGGCAGCTGCTGAATGTTAGGAAAATCTAAGCTGAAGGCTAACAGCTAACTTCAGTATTTTGCTGAATGGGTTTTAGAGCAGAAAACTGGATTTTTTTCCCTTAGGTAGAAAAAAAAGGAAATAGTTTTACGAATAATAACCTTTTTAGTGTGTTTGCATAAAGCAAAACAAGAACCCCCAGCTTTTTATATATACCCGGCCACATCTAGCCTCTTCATAAAAGTGTGTTGAAAAAGAGTGTACAACTTCTCTAGGTATTTCTTGTAGCCATGCAGTGGCTACACTTTATCAACACTTAAAAATCTCATATTCTGCTTAACTGCACATTAACCTCACTCCTTTTTCTAGTGGGGATCACCTGGTTCTGCTAATCTATAAAACCCTTTCAAATTTTTGACAGTGTTTATCAAATCTCCCTCATCTGTTTTCTAGGGGAGCTGTCACCTTAGTAAACATGAAGAAGGAGGCTATGAATGCAGAGAGTGGCTGTGTTTGAGCTGTGATGCAGGCACAGGCAGCTCCTGTTCAGCAGGTCTGGGCTTTGCATCTGCCTGATCCATGGACAGAAGGTGGCTTTGCCATTTCCTGGCTGGAGGAGTCAAACCAGCACACCCCAGCTGTGGCACGTGGCCTCACTGGTGAGTTGGGTATCTCTGCCCGTGCTGGGTCTTGGCTGAGGCCATACAGGTGCCGTGTCACTGGAAGGACAAGGAGCCCAGGATTAACCTCTGCTGACAATTACAGAACACTTCCTGCTGTTGGTGACTTCAGTGAGAGCTACAAAATGTTTGTGTATGGGAATTTTTAAAGTCTCTAACGTTTATAAAATATCCAGAGCAGTTTGTAAGAAATACTGTGATGACCAAGTCAAACATAAAGATACTGCTTCATTATTTTTAATGTTATTATATAGTACTTCTCTTTACCAATTTCTTTTTATTTTTTCCTATGCCTTTTCTTTATCATAGGCTGCTTGCATGGGCTCAGCCATAAAATCATCTCTCTATGAAAGAAACATCCTTCTATTTATTGTGTCTATTTTTTATGATGACTTTTACTTTGAATTTATTTTATTTGACAATACGCTACTTCTTTCCTTTCAGTACATTATAACTACTCCTTCCTGTGTCATTTGGAACTGGCCAAAGTTGGCAGATCTCAAATTTCTTTTTGCTCTTTGAAACATGCAGTTTCTTTCTCCTTCAGTGATAATGGGCATTGTGTTTCCTTAGAAATATTTTTGGGGGCCTATTATTCCTCAGCCACTTCAGTTGGCAAACTGAAGGCTTGGAAACAAATTAGCTTGGATGGCAGCCCAAGCTGTCAAAATGAGCCTTCCATTCATTACTGAGTCATCCACCTCCTGCATTTAGATCTTCAGCCCCACTTTTCCAGTAAGCTTCTCAGTACAGTTCTTGGAATTCTTTTTTCTGTCACTTTTGAACTAAACTCCTCCAGTCTACTTCATTTACGACCACACAGCAAAGCTACTTCCCCATTATCTGAAAGCAGTGAACTAATAACGCCAGTATAGAGGGCAGAGCTGGTCATCGTTTTTGGTAGAAGACATTAAAATTATATTTTTCTCACATATTATTCCTCTATGAGGTATCTGAGGCCGAGGCCTTGATCATTTTGTCAGGCAAGCAATTCCAGGTAGGAAAACTGATTCCTACATGGATGTCATTAAAATTGTATTATTAGCCTTGCTCTGAAATGATCTGGAGATGAGGTAGGAAGGTCTTGTATCACTTATGGCCTTCAAATATTCTCCCCCACTTCTTTCCGGGGTTTGGGGTTTCTTTGTGTGGTTTTTTTCTGCTTTGTTTTTCTGCTCCCCTGTCTTTGTCAAGAAACATTTTCTCAGAGGAATAAATCTCTCAGAAATATTTTGCAGCACCTTTTCCCTCTTCTCACTTAATATGGACTTTGTTAAGGGAATTTTCAGAACAAAACGTTTTGGTTTTGGGCATGAATATTTTTCCCCCCACCATTGTAGTAAACTTTTTTTGTGTTTCTATTTCAAGCAGTATTTTTTAAAATAGAAAAACTATTCTGATTGTTAGTGAAAGGTAGTTAAAACAAGTTAACAAGTCTGAAGGTTCCAGTACGACCTGGAAATAAGTTGAACTGTGTTGGGGAATTTGTGGAGGAGAGTAGTATCCAGGCAGAGGCATATCCTTGGCACTCCTTCTGTGGGGTAGATGAGAAGATCTGGTGTAGAGACCAGGAGGCTTCAGACTTCTACTGAAAATTTCTTTAAAAATCCATGAAATCACCCTTGATTATACAGTACAATTCTATCTGACTGAAATCCAATGAAGGGAAAGGAGGCAAATTTCTTGGCCAAAGCCCATGTTCTCAGCATGTACAGTGTTAATATTAGAGACTCTGGAGAAATTTCTCTGGCAATGCAGCTGTTGGGATGAGGTGTCCAGGAAGGAACAAGTGTCAAGCCTTGTAAAGTTTTAGAAGATAAAGTTAGGAAAAATGCATATATATTTATAGCAGAAAGGGAACTTTAGTCCTTCATTACTGGGTTTGAGGCTGGTCCAGAAAAGGTGTTTAGATTTTTTTCATGGGAAAGATCACAACTTTATTTCTTATTTCTCGCTAGAATCACGTGTGTCCCTCCAGTCTGAATATAGACCAGCACGACTTGGGACTTGGACAACAAAAGTCTTGGACCACAAGGACTTTAGATACCTGGAAAAACATGGAGAGAGCATGGGGACAGCTGCTAGGCTCTGTAAGTCTAGAAGGTACCTATTCCCTACTACATTGTTTTGGTCTGAAGTGATGTTTTGCTGCTCTGGAGCTGCACTCCTTATTCAGTCACTTCCTCATCTTCCTAAGCCCAGGTTGGGCCAATAACCCCAGCAACTCTATTTTTGCTGTGCTTGTCGGCAGGAAAGTGAAGAATAAGCTTGAAAACTGCCTTTTAGGTTCAAGTTCAGTTCTAAATAACTGCTGCTGTACACAGAAGCCATACACATGCCATAATAATGGCACGGGATGAACTGAATATTGCACAAAGTGTGATAAGCCTTGATTTTTTCAAATAACGGAACTGTTTATTTATAGTAAAAGCAGATCATGAAGAAACAGGACACCCACAGGCCCCTCTCACTGTCAACAGCAGCAGAGTTATCCATAGACATGGCCAGAAACAGGTACAGCATCGAGGCAGCAAGGGCTTGAGGTTCTGTGATTCTGCCATTAGGTGAAAACAAGTGCATTCAGCAACAAATTGAAAGGGAGAAGACAAGCCCAGCAGGGCACACAGGGGTTTTCTGTGGTGTATCCTGTAAACTGAGGTCATTTTCTAAGCCATTTTCTACTCTCCCCACATAAAGATGGATACTTGCTCAACGGTGAGTTAGCAAAGAAAATTTGATTGCTGTTGCACTTCTTGTGATGCAACTTTCTCCTTTTTCCTTAAGCAACTTCTCTGGGATTCTGACACAATTATAATTCTGTTACAAAAATTAAGAAGATATTGAAAAAATCTATAGGATTGTTCTTCTAAGCAGGTAAGTCTATTTCCCTCTTTTGTCATGCAGAAATGTTACCTCCCAAATTAAACACGCATTTAGCATAAATACACTGTGGTGATTATTGCAATTCAGGGACTAACGATTTTCTTTTTCTCTAGCTTTCCTGCTATGCAGTTAGTTGTGTTTCCACACTTATGGTGGTGAATTAACTCCCTGTGGATAATATAGCCTCACTTGCGGCAGATGTCAAGACTCTTAATCAGAATTTAAGTAGCTTCAATTACATTTACTTAATTCACTTTGGAAGTGAAGTAAGTTAAATTGAATTAGGCCTACTTGAATTCTGAATGAGTGTGTCCACACAGATATTCAATGCATTTCAGCTAACCTGTTCTAAAAATTAATTCAGGTTCTGTTTGCAAGAACTCTCCAAAGTACAGACACAGAGCCTGTGGGTGCTGGAGATAAGGAGTGGGGAGGGACAGACAATGCAGGGTATGAAAGGCATGGCTGAGGACATTTGGGTGCAATAAGTGCAATTCCATAGCAAACAAGGAATGTATTTAGCCACAGCGCACAAAAGCCTGGATCTTTTTGTGCCTGGTTAGAATGAAATGTACTCAGAGAGCAGCTGCCCCATGCCTGGGTTTGCTCTATGGGATGCAACTGCAATCAAGGTGGTTGAAGTTATAATATATAGACAGACAGCATGGTAAATGGAACCAAAAATGTATCTGTTCCTTTATCTGTTGGCAACAGTGGCCAACGGCAGAGCTTCTGAGGAGGATAAAACTATGCACTAATCCCTGGTGCATTCCCCTGGCAGAAGTTAGCAGGGGTTCAAGATTTCCTGAGTCAGAAATGGTGTTTTAGAGCAATTATTAATTGTTCATAATGGATTTTTCCCATGAATTGCTGAGCACTTTAGCACTTTACTAAAACAGAAATGTTTACTATTGCCTGTATGGTTTCTGTCATTTGTATTACCTGCCCATCATTTGTAGAATGCAGTTCTGGGATTAACCCTGCGGGTACGTGGCCAGTGTGACTCTTTTGTCTAAATCAACAACAAAATAAATAATGGCCTTATAAAGCTTCCATAGTTATGATCCACCCATGTCTGGAACAAGCACACAGTCCTGATCATCCTCTCTCAAAAAGGATATGATAGAAAAAGAGAAGATATACAGAGGAGGGCAACAAGGATGTGTTAAGTTCTATAACGGATTTCCTCCAAGAGACTAAATAAAATAGGTCCGTTAGATTTGGAAGAGAGAAGTAATACAGGTGTGTGTAAAGCCATAAATGGCATGGGAAAAATGAACTGGAAATGATATTCCCCATTATAACATAAGACTAAAGGGGCAATGAAGGGAATTTTAAGGCAGCTACTTTAGACCAAAACAAATAGAACTGCTTTTTCACACAGCGCATAATTCAGTTGTGGAACTTATTGCTGACAGATACAGATTCAAGAAGCAATTAGACAAATTCACGGAAAATAGGTCCAGCAGGGGCTATTAAACACACTGATGCAGATGCAACCTCTGGCTCAGGAAATCCCCGTATGGCAGATTGCCAGAAGCTGGAAGGTGGAAGAAGCATCACTCCAGGCCTGATGTGTTTCTCTGGTCTTTCTCTGAGTAACCACTTTGGGTTGCTGTTTAGTGTGGGTGTCAGGCCTCCATGGAGGTTTGTGCCACTTAGGCTTTTATTTATCCCTTCTTGGGCTTTGCTTATATTCCATGTATGACATTGTTTAATTCCCTCTCTTTACAGGGTTGTGTTATAATTTGGATGTTTGATTTTTGGCAATAGTTGAATTGTGCAGTATGAAGCATAAAGTGTCAGCCTGCTGTCCTGACAGAGTAATCCAAAACCCACCATAATTAACCCTGTGGCAAAACACACAGGTTCCACATCCCCATCCCTGCCCACATGGATGAAAGGGAAAGATCAGCAGTTCAGTGCTTACAGGAAGCTGTGCAATTGATGGTCTGGCAGAAAAAGGGAGGGAGTGAATTCCAGAGTACCTACCTCCATCCTTTTAAACCACTTTAAGATTAACAATCACTGGTGGGACTGTGCAGCCTGCCCAGCACCATTATAGAGAAAGGTGCTGCATTTGTAGACTGGACTTTCCTCTCATAATTTCCAGTTGTAGAAATTCATCTGTAGAGGCTCAGTTCAGGCAGAGAGATTGGTTTGCTGGAATCATGTCCCTAAAATGGAGAACAGCAGGGATGAGGCCCCTGCCACAGCTGTGTGATAGGAACAAGCAACACCAGGTACAGTCCTGGAGATACAGAGCCAGCTCCTGCCTCAGCACTAATTTCTTGCACAACATTGAGCAAATCCTCTATTCTTCCAAAAAACTGGTTCCCAAGGGTGAATATACCTCTATATTCAGCTGCAGAAAGACCACAGCTTCATCCCTTTGTCTGCCTTTTCATTCCTCTTGGGTTTGGGCTTCACAGAGCTCCACAAACCCACCAACTATAGATCAATGTATCCGATACTCTTATTAATGCTGTATTCAGGTTCCAATTCTATGCTGAATGATGCCCCACTGCTTCTGGGGGAAAATCTTTGTCTTTTTCCGTCTGTGACTAAGAAATGGCTCATGGTGCATTGAGCTCATAGATTCTCTTTGATTGTGAGTGTAACCTTTCAGCGTGAGGCTGCTGGTGCAAGTGAAATCAAAAAGCCTTTGTGAAAGTGCCTTAACAAGCCAGCGGTGTGATGGTGTAAGCTCTCACCTGGCTCCCAGTCAGCCTGAGCTTGACCAGGTTCTTAAGACTGGTAAAAGGTGGTTTCAGGCATATTGGGCTTTCTGATTACTTGCTACAAAATAATTAAAGCATTGGTTTTGTACTCCCAGAGAGTTTGTCCCTAACACTGCCAAAATGAAACACATGCTGTTTTCCTTAACCCAAATGGGATAGATTTGGAGGCACACTGATAACTCCTGGGTACAATAAATAGGAAAATATAAAGGCAACCCCTTTCATCATCGCAGCCTCCTAAAGGGAAAAACCACGAGTGCTCAAGTGACTTTGCAGAATGAAAACTGTTGATGCCCAGGGCCTGCTGTAAGTGAGGGAGAATAAGAAAATCTACATCCAGGATAAACAAAAGTGAGCTACCTGCCATATAGATGAACCTATTCCTCAAGGGGGAACTCACCACTTTACACCTGTTATGCCTGTATGCCTTTGCCCTGAATGCTTTCAGCATTTGCATTTTTGTCATCTAAAAGCTGTTGCTCTGAGTTCTGTAGCTGTGTCTACATAGCACTAAAGGAGAATGAAAAGCTCTTCTGTGACTGTAAAAGTGCCTAAATCAATCAATAAATATTGGTTTAAATGAGTGTTAGGTGCTACACAAGCAGCATTGATGTGAACTGGGGGGAGAAAGAGAAGCCTTGAGAGATGCAGGTCTGTTCCCCCAGGAGGTGTCCAAGTGTACTTATTTTCCTGTACTTTTGGCTTCTATAGTGAAAACAAGCACCTAAATTCCTTTCAACAGCTGACCTTCTATTAATTTAATCAGAAGAGATGCTGGCACCTGTATGAGGCTGCTGCTAGAACTGCATTAGTAAGTTATCATTTTTTTAGCTAATCTTCCTGTTTGTCAGGTTTAAAACAAAGGTAGTGAGGGTCAGTGACTTTCCAGAGATCTCACAGTGGAATTGTTGTAGGACTGTAGTAAGAGCCCAGGCCCATCAGTTCTGAGGTCTGAGCACCATGTGCTGTTTGTTTGAAGGCTGGCTGTTGATTTGAAATGCAATATTTACCAACAACCTGGCAATCTTAATGGGGCATCTTGCAGGACTCTGAGCTACGTAAGAGAAATCTGTAATGTCTCCTGCCCAGTTCAAATGAATTCAGCTGCTGTGTTGTGGAGGATTTTCTATCCACAGGTGAAGCCTGTGAGATTCCAAAAGGAGATACTGAGAAAAGGGAAGGAAGGCTGCCAGGCTCCTCTGCAGTGTAGGAGGGAAAAGGAGCAGATGCTTGCCGTGCACATACAGGAACAAAGGTGAGTGTTAGGTTAATTGTTAGGGTCAAAAATACATTGTCTGTGTTGCCTTGGAAAAAATGGCAAGGAAAGGAGATGTAGGAAAACAGCTTGGCTCTCGTGGGCACTGTGGCACAGTGGAGAGGAGGCCTGGGTGCCAGGGTGAGGTGGAGAAGGCCACGAGTAAAGAGTTTCCAGCTCTGAGGCTCTGTTATCAACTGTTCAGCTGCTTTGCACGTTGCGAAAATAATAATTATTGTTTATTAGAAGCCTGTCCATCAGCTGATGCCTCAGCTGCCTCTCGAGATTAGAATATAAACCAAATCGGGCTGCTGCTCTCAGTAAAGAGATTTTTAATCTGTTTCGAAGCAACTGTGTGACACTGAAGGCATTCTAAGGTTAAGTGGGAAGGAGTTCCAGCGATCTGGGGTTGTAGGAGAATTATTTGTACAAACAGTGTCTTTCTTCAGATACAACCAGTCTGAGGGTTATGCCTGTGCTTATTGAGGCAGAACAGTATGAAAAGAGTTTGAAGATTGGAAGCAGATCTTAGTGCCTGCCCATTAAATGCCTGAGATGTAAGAACCAACTTTTTAAACTCTACTTTTATGATCATCAAGTCTGTGACAGGTCAGTGTTTAGTCTATTATCTTATCAGCTAGTGGCTACATATTCATTGGAGAGAGATGAGCTGTCCATTATATGTATTTTGTACTTTTATGATGAAAGATAATTTGTGTAAAAGCATCCAAAGCGTAGGCATTTTGGGATGCTTTTAACATATCAAAAGAATCTGATCTGTATCTGTCTTTTTCCTCTGGCCAAATTACTCACCAGGAATACTGATTCTTTTATTTCCTTTCCATTCATTTTCCATGCAGTCTGTGTTAAAAAAATAGAATTATTTTATTTATTTTTTATATAAGGGATGCAGAACAGGAAGTGGAGGGCAAGACAGAAAACAAAAACACAGAAATAAAGGCTTTTTAGATTGTCTTTAAAAAAAAAATTCTAATTATTTATTGCATCAAATATTGGTATAGAGGGAACATTTTTCTGCTCCCTCTATAAATTTTCCCCTGATGTTCCCTCATATTTGCCAGACTGGGAAAATTTAAAGGAGCAAAACAATTTGGAAGAGGCTGGCTTCTTTATAAACCTCTGCTTTGTTGTCAGGCTATTTTGAATGAATTGATCTTAGCATGTGTCTCCAGTTACCCAATAGAGAAGATGCTTCTCTGGCTGCCAGATTGGAAGCTTGGGAGCAGTGTTAAGTAGCCAAGTGAGTCAGGTCTTGGGGTTGAAAAATCTCCTTTTTCTGGAGATTTTTGGTGAAGCCAGAATAGTTTGGAATGATGTTCAGTCTTCTGAATCATGTGGGGTCGTGGAGCTATGCCACAATAAATTATTTGACCAGAAAAAGGTATTATTTGACTGGGAAGTTGTCTTCCACTGTTCATTCTTTTCCATATGTGGAAATACGTGGTTGCCATGGAGTTGTAGCAGTCTGGTCTACTCATTTTGCAAGTCTCTCAAAGTTTTAACCCTTTTAAATTTGCCAATCTGCCCTTTCTTTCTTCTTGGACAGGAACTCTTGGGTTTAAGCCTTTGACAGCTCTCTTGCCTTTTTTTTTTTTTTTTTAAAGTTTAATTTCATAGATGTATTTCCAAGGGAACCATGGATACCCAGGGCTCTGAAGACCAGAGATTAAAATCAGCGTATAAAGGATCTAGAAAGGTTCAGAGCACATCAGCCCAGTAATGATTATTTCAATGGTTATTATGTTTACTTTCAGATGTTTTAGAGAGCATATACAACATGTCTAATACGTTGTCTTGAGGAATATATCAGCAATATATCATAGGAATGGCTGATGGCTTCACGTAGCAAGGGAATTCATAGCTGTGAGCTTGAAGTGTTTGTTTATGCTCAGGGTCTTTTCTTTGTGTTTAAGAAAATGCTTCATGCTCTTATAGCACCATTTGCTCCCAAGGGCTTGCTCCTGATCAGTCAGGATGAGGAGTAACTGCTTGATTGAAGCCAGAGATTCATGGCAGTGTAAATCCATGGTGAGATCAGTCTCTGGCTCAAGTAGAGGAGGTTCCCCAACATGCTGTAGCTGCAGTCTGCAGCAGCTGGCCAGGGAAAGGAAGTATCTCAGTGGAAAAGGAGAATAATAAACCTCCTCCACTCTGGGTCCTTCCCCCCTCCTTTCCCTCTGATTTGGGGTGACAATCACAGTGTTCTTCCCTCAGTCTCATCTTCCCACCACATCACTTCTCTTGGTTTCTGGTTTCCCCTGCTCCTTTCTGCATTTTTTTGACGTTTGCCTTTGCAACTCAGTTTCCTGGTCCCTTCTCGAGTTTATCTCCTCCCAAAGCTGTGGAGCTGTGCTGCTTGGACTGCTCCCTGACTGAGCTCACCTTGCTCTTCCTCAGTGTGCCTGCAGACAGGGCCCGTTCCATAGCTCCTCCTGAGCTTTTTTTAACTCCCTGTAGCTCTTTTCTTGTTGAATCCAATCTCGTACTCATTGGCCTTATGGGTTTGTGTGAGGTTTGGGACTGGCTTCTCCAATCATTACCTTTCAGAGGGCCATCCATCAGAACAATTAACCAGCTCTCCTTCCCATTCCAATCAGAAGGAAAGGTGTTCCTATCACTCCATAAGTGCTTGCTTTACATGCAAAAGTGCATGTCTGCATTTTGCCTTCAGTAAATAGTGCTGCATTTTTAATGAGCTTGTCCCTAAGTAACAGATTGTGCCGCCAAATGCTTTAAATTTCTGTCTTTTCAGATTCTAAAATAAGTTTTTGCTGACTTTTTGTTGGTAATGGCTGAAGGGGATGGTTTTCAAAATATGCATGGCTGGCACCAGCTGAAGATTGCTTTTTATTTTCCTCATGCTGAGTGTGCTGGCTCTTTTCTCTCATTTATCCCAGGGAAGCTTGTTTAAATGTCCCTTGCATACTGTAATTGAATCCACTGTAGGAACTCAAGCTTGTAGCATCTTTCTCTGGGCCTCTGGAACTTCCTGGGGGTGAAAAATCTGCATTTAATGATGAACTCTGCAGTCTGAAGCCTCGTGTGAGAGACTACCCAAGGAGTAGGACAGGAAATGTGTCACTATGCTCCGTTTTAATTCAAGAGGTAAATGAGGGCACCGTGGGTCATGGCCATAGGTGTCAGCTCCAGGCTGAAAGGCTCAGCTCCTTGGCTCAGCAGTTTGAACAACAGCCTGTGTGGAGCCTCTGCCTAGAGCTTGTTCTGAACTGAGAATTCAGTGTGAAGAGAAACATGTTCTTACTCTTGAGTTTCTGAAAGAGATTTGGCGATGTGAAATCCCAAGGCTGCAATGGTGCCTTTGGAATTGAACTCAGAATTAGTGAGCTAAATCTATTCAAGTGTTTGTTTGTGGGGCCAACTTTCCAGCTGATGTTGCTCAACACACTTTAATAAAGCCAGTTATCCTTCATGGATGCTGACAAAGCCTTATCAGCTTCTGCTTTTTAAGAATCCAACCCCACAGTGCTTACAGATATTTCATTTTAAATACTGTAATATGGGAAAATGGTTTATGGTTTTGTTTTGAAACAGGGAGCTCGACTAGTTTTGGGTGAAATATAAGAAATAGATCTTAGGGAGATGGTGCACAGTTGTTAACACTTGTATAGCCCTGTTAGGCCCAAAAGCTGTGAGGCCTGAGAAGAACAGCTTGTCACCTGAAGCCAGTGTGAGCGTGAGGCTGGGATGTAACTAAAGGAAGCAGAAAAGTGTAGCATTAATTTTATTTTTCATGGTGATAATGGTTATTTTGATGTTGCAAAGTAAGGAAGAACTAAACTTACTCATAGACATGATGGATCTGACCTGGTAGAGAACTGTAGCCTGATCAGGTTTCTGGCATATACAAAAAACTCTGGTATGAGATTGGAAGAAAGTGATGAACAAATTGTCTCCTGGGAGAGCTCTGGAGGGCCAGGATGAAAGGGAAAAGAGGGGGAAGTGGAAAGAGTCAAAAGAAAAGAAGTTGTGCAAGGTGCTGAATGTGAAAACAATAAGCTTTGATGTGATGAACATTGGCTGGGAAGCAGAAGGATCTGAGGATGGCAGAGAAGGTAGGTGACTCTGGATAAATGGACTGAAGGGGATGAGGGCAGAAGCCTGGAGGGGAGAAAGCTTCAGTGAGAGAGGCGTGAGATGACTCAGCCTTGGCTGAAAGGCTTCAGCATTGTAAATTGGGCAGGAGGATTTAATGGCAGCTTTGACGTCTGGGAGAAGAGGGAGGAAGAGCTGAAAATGCCCCTAAGAATTGGGATCTGTAAGAAGGACATCGCCACTGGCAATGTGGAAAAGAAGGGAAAACGCATTAACCCCCCAAGGCTGACAGTTCAGAGGCTGAAATTCTGAGCACACACGAGGAGTTTGGGGGCAGCAGGCACCGACTGCCCCATGAAGCCCCTCTGAAGCGGGTGCAGTGTGTGGGTGAGCAGCAGATTTTCCTTCAGTGGGACGGGGGGGTCACACTGGTGTGTCAGGTCACTGTGCCAGCCACAGAGCTTACTAGGGAGGTGGGAAGGAGGTATTTTAAGGCTAAATGGATTTAAATGGACTCCCAGAGCAAAAGGGGATGTCAGGGAAATAATGTGGCTCCCTGTGACGGCAATTTACCGTGCACCTGGAGTATTGTTCTCCTGCATTGTCCTCATCTCCTCCAGGGCTCAGGCCTGGAGCTCTCCCTGGCCTGGCTGACACTCCCTGCTCCATGAGGAAGCAGGCTGCTGCCTTCCAGGGCTGGACCTGGCTGTGGGGAAGGTGTGCCAAGGCACTGCCTTTGCTCCAGTGTCTGTGACCCTGCAGTCCCTGGAGTGCCTCCTTCCTTTTCTCTTCACCCTGCACACCTGGTCCTGGTTTTAAAGCTCCAAACCTGATTTGGTACTTGGAGGGAGATCCTCATCCCCGTTGTGTTGTGGGTGCTGGGAGTGTGCACGTAGAAGGACATTCAGGGACAGGCCTTGGGGACTGTGCTCCCCTTCTGGCACCACCCGGAGTTTCTGTCTTCTGGGTACACCACAAACACCATAATTTTCTTGTTTATATTTTCTTTTTTGTTAAGCATTATATGGCTTTCCTTAGGCCACATGTGGTGCATGGAATAGAACTTCAGCTGTGAGAAGGAGACTGAGGTTCACCTTAGGACTCTGAACTTTGTGTGCCTTTTTGGTGTGGATTTCCCAGGCTGTGACTGTAACAAACCTGTAGATCCCTTTCCCCTGCTCTTTCTCCAGATCTGGTGTGTTTTCTCTGGTTCACACAGACCAGAGGCTGCCCCTTTCCTTCTTCCAATGTGCACCTGGCCCTGCCCAACCTGCACCTCTGCAGGGCATTAATTTTCGGTT
Source organism: Pachycephala philippinensis (assembly GCA_013397055.1). Lineage (NCBI taxonomy): Eukaryota > Metazoa > Chordata > Aves > Passeriformes > Pachycephala > Pachycephala philippinensis. The sequence goes on along the minus strand of VWZT01006077.1, from coordinate 767,243 downwards.
CAGCTGTTGTCAGTCTGGGTGTTTGAGGCTCACAATGTGTCAGCACCTTCAAAAAATTGGCTAAATGGTTTTATAAATGCAAGGAAATGAAATGGTAGATGTCAACATGGCTATGGTGAAAATGTGAGTGTTCAGGGATACTGAGGGATGGCATTTCACAGGGAGCTTCTCCCACTCCTGTTTTCTTTTCTAAGAATGCCCAGTTTTTTCAACAAGCCGCTTTCAAGTATGCAGACAGTGCAAGATCCTGAGTTAAATTTATCCTTTCCACAACTCCACTGACTTCAATAGAGTTGCACCAACACTTGTCCCATCTTTTGTAGCTGATTAATTTATGTTCATTTTACTTCTCCGGTGCCAGTGAAAGAATTTAATAGACTCTTACTGTTCCCTGCAGATTCTCCCCTCTGTGCAGAGAGGCATCAAGCTCTTCTGTGGGTTGGCATTGTTGTTCTTTCTCTTTTTGATTTCCTTCATGGAACAGAAAGAGATTACACCAGGGGAGCTAACTGTGCACTTGGCTCTCCAGGGAATTCAATACACGCCTGCAATTAACCTGCATTGAACTGGCCATTGGATGTTGCTATTCCTCCACAATAAACACAGATGGGAGGCAGTTTTGACTGAGTATTTGTATACTGCAGGTTGGCACAGCTCAAGTCAAAATAAATACAATTTCCAGACGGTTCGGATCCCTGCCTCTCCTTTCTGNTTTTTTTTTTTTTTTTGACAGAGGAGAGGAAAAATCTGAATAGTATAAAAAAACCCTTCTTGTTTGTCCCCCAAAATAAATATTTCACCTAAAAGCTGAATTTATTTCAGATCTCAGCCCCATCAGTCTGTCAGGGAGACAGTAAAAGGGGAGAAAAATTTTAATCGGGATTTAGCAGGGAAAGTAATTCAGTGGGAGGGAAAGTACAGTTTGGATTGCACTTAATATCACAAGCTCTCATCTTGCTGGTGCTTGGAACATTGTACAGCTTTACTCCTCTCATGGGCAGCTTGAGTTCTGAGGATTAAAATAAGATGCTGAAGGTTTGTGGGCGAAAATACATCTTTGTGTTTCTCAGCCTGGAAAGTGAAGAGAATATGTTCCTACTGAAACAGTTTTTTCTTTACTTGTTTGGGGAGGGAAGGCTGTGGGTTGGAATGAGCACCTCATTAGCTATTAATTATTTTCCTCATTCACAAAAACAAGAGGTTTCCTCCACTGCCAAAAATGGGTTGTCTGTGGGAAAACCTGAGTTCTGGGAAGATTTAGAAAAAAAAAAAAAAGTGAGCAAAACAAAGCACAATTGTTTAGTTTTAAGACATTGAGCTAAGCATATAAAAAAATCTGCCACCAGGGTCAGACTTGATGCCATGTGTATTTTTTTTTTTCATTAAAGGAGTGCAGATTTTGAGCCCAAGCTATTATTTCAGGTGACTTGAGGCCCTCCGGGGGCAGCAGTGAAATGGAAAAGAGCACGGCAGCCTGCTCTTGGAACTGATGCTCACTGAATCTGAAAGGTCATGTCATGTTTTCTGGCAATTGACTCAATGGGTTTGGATTCTACAACATAAGGTCGGGCCGTTTTCACTCAGCACATGTTTACTGGGGAATGTGCCTTCCAGTTGTTTTCACATTGACCTTATTACCCTGCCACACTGATGAGCCTGGCACAAAACCTACTTTTTGTATTGCTGTGTGCACCACATTCCCTCTACCTTTCCTGCCCTCCAACACTGTTGCTTTGGGCTGCAGATGGAGGATTTGGTGCCTGCATTTCCCCTCACTTCCCGTGCCTCTGTTACAACACAGACGTGCAGAAGCCCCTTGGCTGCACACTTTGGAGGAACAAGAGGGTGCAATGGGATTGCCTGGCGTTTGGTTCCCAGGTTTTGCAATAGGAAAGCTGGGGAGGAGAGGAGACAGGCTCTGGGCTGTAAACTCTAGCAGGAGGCTTTACATCATCTGAGGTAGCATCCCTTCCCAGGGCTCCTGCAGGAGATGTTGGCCACGAGCTGGACAGGCACTGGCAGGGCAGGACTCACAGCCCAGGGCTGGGATGGGCTCTGCACTGAGCAATGTTAAAAGGGATGGAGGCAGCACTTCCCTCCCTCATGGTAAATCTGCTCCTTCATGCAAATAGACTGGCCAAGCTTTACACGGATAAATAAAATACTGCTGCTATTTCTGCAAGCGCATTGGCAGCTCTCTCTCCTTGCAGCCACACAAGTTCTTGTGCTGAGAACACAATATGCGTCTCTGCCACCTTTTCAGGCTTAAAAAAGTGTTTCGGGCTTCTGTCAATTTTAGGAGTTATAAATTAAAGACAAGGAGTTTATTATTACTTGGAACGCTCCCATGTTTTAAGCAGTTTGAGACAAAAAGGAGATGAGACATTTGAAAAATGTTGGTAGAAGGAAGGAAATAAGCCCACGAGTGCTTTCTTCTGTGAATGCATTGTTTAACCTTGTCCTGCCACCTGGTTGTCAACCCTGGCTGCTCCAAGAAGGAAAAATGTTGTAGTGCTTTGTCATTGTTTGGATATTGCTCTTTCAGTAAGGTCAGAGCACACTTGCAGCAAATCCACAAGTCAGAGAGCCAGTGTAACGCTGTGATATTACAGGGGAGTGTCAGGACCTTGAGAGATGAGAGGTTTGGTTCTGGCTTGGACTTTGCAGTCTGAGCATGGCACCAACAAGTTATTTTTGGAGACAGCTTTGCAGTCTGCAGCTCAGGAATGCTGGTGTAAGACCTAGGGATCAGTTACTACCCTGGGCATCTTTCTGTCAATAAAATGAGAGCCTGCCTTGGGAGAGGCTTCAGGAGTGGCTGTTTCAGTCCCCAGGATGAGGGCAGTGTCAGTGGTCTTTGCCAATGACCAGCTTGATTTTAAACCAGAAAATGTCCTGGTCATTATTTGCCATCAGGATAGCTTTTGTCTGTGTGTTGCACTTCGGGAGGGAAGTTGCTGCAGAACAGTGAAGATGCTTTCTGTATGCTGTGGGTTGACTGGGTTCCTAATGCAGCTGTGTCCTGTGTCACATGCTGTGTGCTGGTGTTTCAGTATCTTCTCAGGGCGCAAAGCACCACGCAGACATACCCAGTGTAGCGCTGGCACAGGAACATCCAGCTGTGTCAGCCTCTTGCTGTGTCCCAGGTCCATGTACAGGCTAAAGGGGTGGGAATTGCTGAGGAGGAGGAGGGTTAACACATTAACTTAGCTCAGAAGGTGCTGATCATGCTGAGGAGACAGCAGCCTGTTTGGCACTGGCTTTGTTCCCACAAAACCAGTAGGCAGCGTAGAGAAGCCTGTAATGGCAGGTTGTTGCCAAACTGTCACCCAGAATGTGGCTGCTCATACAGTTTTTAGAACCTTAATTTTTGCAGGACGTGCAGGCTCTCCTGATTCTGCAAGTCCATCTTGGGTAAACCACTGCCTGACTTAAACTCTGAAGTGGAACTTTCTTGAACGAAATCCTGGGTTTTGTCTTTTACAAAGTGAACCCTGTGCACTGAAAAGCATGGACTGTGCAAGCAGAGCAGCTCTAGAAAATACTTCTAAAATGGTATTTGCTAAAGTCTGGAAATTAGTATTCATCTCAGCAAGAGGACCAAGGCAAGGCTTGAAAAACACATGCCCATTTTAAACAGGAATAAAAGAGTCAGTGTAAAATTCCCTTGTTTTACAGTCATATCCATTATACTATTTGCTGTGACTCCTATAGTTCGAATCTATTTTCCCAACAATTTTGTAGTGCTGCACATTCACTCTGAGTGGGAGCCATATTAGTGGATCAGCCTGCTGATTTCACAAGAGCCTAAAGGGTAAAACTCCTTGGAAGAGTGTTCAGAACTCAAGTAGTTTTTCTTAGTAGGAAAAATCCAGTTTAAATGGTGCAATAGCCTTTCTTAACTAAGATTGCAAATGCCCTGTGGCTGGCTGTTCTGTTCTCACTTTAGGTGACTGCTGTGGATTAAGAGCCCGAGGCTTTGGCTAACATCTATAGGCAAGGCAGTGCATCCCCAGGGTCTCATTCAAGGAAAGTTGTGCAGGTGTCATAATTAGCAGTTTCCTGTTAAAGCTCCACAAATAAGCACTAATCCTCAAGGCACTAGTCTCCAAAACCCCTTGCAGGTTTGTTTTCAGACCAAGTAATATTCATCTGTAACCTTTTTTTTTTTTTAATTGCGCGAGCTGCACATTTAACTACCCTGGGCCCACTGGCTTAGATTTTGCCGAAAATCAGATGTGAACAGGGATTAATGGTTCCAGTTGCTCACACCACCAAGCCACCACGCCGAGTGCAACCCGCCCTTAAATGAGGCCGAGGTGTACAATAGTTGAGTCAGAGCTGAATGGAGGGCTTTGGTTTCCTCTGTTATCCCTCCTTGCCCTTCAAGGCCAATAAACATGTCATAAAGGGAGGAAAAAGTGTGAAAAGTTAGGAAGCAAAACACAACCCTTAATGGCCTCTACATGTGCTGCAGCCACCTCCAAGTGAAAGTTGAGGTACCAGAATTTTTAGCACTTGGAGAAAAGCCTGCCTCCACCTCCCAACCACAATGGAGCAGGGACTCCCAACACAAGTGCTCCTGGACAGAATAATGTTGGGAATGTGTGTGCACACGTGTGAGTGTGCACATCTGCAGCCAGGGAAAAGAGAGGGAGGAGTGTGTTAATTGCAGTGTGAGCACATGTCAGGCAGCGAAGGGAAAGTTTCTCAGATCCCACGATCAGCAGGGCATCTGAGGACTTTAATGTTTTTCACAGTACAATAAAACTACCAGTGCCAGCTGGAGTCTCCAGCCAAGCTGTGTGCCTTGGAGCTTAGATGTTTCACATCACTGAAGGCTACATAATACTTTCAGCTGGCATTGCATTCCGTTTGATATGTCTGGGGATGGAGATAGTTAGTTAAATAATCACATTGGCTGATGTGGTAGCTCAAACAATGGGCCCTTCCCCCTCTCTCCAAACACGTTTTGGGAATATTAATTTGGGAAGAGGGGCACCAAAGCTTTTCATCTCTGTTTTCTTGATCTGTTTCTTTCTTTGTTTAGCCTCTAAGTGTTGACAGGTTGTGATGATATTACTTCTCTTAGTGTGAATTTTTGTGAGACAAAAAGAAGGATCCAGTCAGGTTTTTCAAACAGATGAGAGGTCAGTCAGAGAGAAATGAGAACTTCGAGGCTTGTTTGTTCTGAAGTGGAGAATTTAGCCTCAGTACTGGATAGTGTGGGTTCAGGGGGTTGACTAGGAAACCATTTAAAATAAATTCAGTATGTGCTGTCTCTTCAAGTTGCAAGTAAAAAACCCCAGAGGTTATAAACATGCAAAGTGCATGACAAAAGAATCATAATTTTACTAATTAAATGTAAATAAAATATACTTTGGCCAGCCAGGACCAAATCCTTGGTCTTCGAAAGTCCCTTTAAACCATGAAAGCAGCACTGGGGTGCTGAGGTGTTTATGGAAACATCTACCTAGTGTTGTGACTCTGACAGGTTTTGGTCATGCCGTTGTTTAGGTGATCATAAGCCAAGCAGAGATGGAGAGAGAGCTGCTGCAGGGACTGTGACCAATCATCACAGATAGTTCTCTAGTATTTTATTTTCTAGAGCCTTTGTTGAAGTTTAAGATGTGTTTTCCACTTTTTCAAATATGCAAGATTATGATTCTAGAGACAGATAAATGGGTCTGTAGTTTTGGTGTATGGAACTAGAGGTGATGGATAACTTTGGTTTCAGAAGTACTGAACTACTTTATCATCTGCATCAGTAGGATTGTCTAGCTGTGTATTTTCTTTCTTCTAGAGTTTTCATATGGGGATTTTGTAGAACCTTGACAACCTAGACAGATGACATAAAAGAAGCTCTCTAGCTTGGTGTGTTCTTGAACTTGCTTTCTATTTATTTCTTTCATGTTTCCAGACTTCAGTGTTGCTACAACATAAGTTGTAAGTGTGCACTTTTCCCTGACACAGAGAATTTTCTTCAAAACTTTTGACAAGGTGATAAAACCTGTTTTCTTGGCCTCACTTTGTTGTACAATGCTGTGTGAGTGCAAGTAACAATGAAAATCCACTGCAATCTCTAAACTGATGTTATGCAAACAGTTCTACACCTTCTTGTTTCTTTTCTGTGCAGGAAATCATTCTTACAAACAAATACAAATCACTACTATAAAACTGAAAGACTGAGACTGTTGACACTGCCTGTAAATGATCAGGTTAGAAGGCCAGTTCCTCTTTGCTTCCTATATAATCAGTAGAGAAACCTGAACTTGCTTTTAATATCAGGTCTTGAATCACTCTTTGGAGAAGTCTGTGTCTTTCCACTGTTAGGTAATGCTCTCCCAGGTGAGACACCTACAGTCATGTTAAATTTAGGTGGTGTGCATTCAGTTGTACCTATCCCCTCCTTATCTGCCTGAAGGGACTGAAGCATTCATCTGATTACAAGGAGGATCCTGTGAAGAAAATTAGGGGTTTCAATGAAGTGTTGAAGTTGTTAACCTCTCACAGTGTCTGCTCACTGCCTGCGTGGCCGAGTGTGCCCTGTCCCACTGAAGCCACCTTTGCACATGCAGTCACAAGCTCTCCTGAGTTGTAAGGCATGACGTGATATTTAAGAACAGCATTGAGAGTTATGCATGAAAGACAGGATACTCCTTATTTCCTGGCGGCCCTTCAAGTCTTGACCTCGTGCCAGGCAGAAAGCAACCTGTGAAAACATCAGCTCCTGTCAGCAATCGCAGCTTGGAGAGAGCAGCACGTGCCCAATGTGCTGGAGGAGTTGTGAAAATCCACAGAGCAGCATGTGCTTGTGCTTACAAAGCAGCTGTCCCTCCACCTCCTCTCTGATGGCAGTGCAACTGCTCACTCAATGTTCTCCAGCTCCTCGGTGCTGGCCCTGGGAGTGCCACAGTGAGAAAGATGGGTGGGACTTCCTCCCCACAGGTTTTCAGCAGGAGTGTGTACCATCAACAGCCTTCTGGATCAAGGTAAATATCCAAGGGATCAATTCCCTCATTCATCTTACCCCTGGAAGTTACTGATACCAAAGGAGCTGACGAGGTGGTGCTGAATCACACAGGTCTGAACAAAGGACCTGGGATTGTCTCAGTTCCCCCTCGATATCTGTCTGGAACCGGGAATATCTTCTCCTTCAGACTTCAGCAGCTTGTCATGAGGCTGTATTATGTCCAGTTAGGTCACTCTGGAACCCTATCAGATGCCCTTTATATTTTTGCACTGACTGATTTAAAGGGTCAATCAATGAAATCAATGGCAATGAATATGGGACAGTAAAAAAGAAATGTTTTCTCACTCAGCACAGGAACTTGCTGTCATAGGAGGTTACAGAAGCAAATGCTGTGGGTGGATATCAAGACCTGAACTGTTTAGTGAGATTGCTGATCTTTGGAAAAAGTTACTCATACAGAAGTATCTCCAACTCTTCTGTTCTGCTGTTGCTTCTTGGTTTTGGGTTAGGTTTGTTTTTTGTATTGTGTAGCACAATGTATATTAAGAATAATTAATTTTGTTCTGAAACTTGAGGAATGGGTTACTCTGAAAGGCAGGTCAGTGGTCCTCATGGCCCCCAGAGCATGAACTGGTGTGAATGTGATGTGTTGGTCCAAAACCTACAGGTTCTTCAATGCAAGAACATTTGCCCCCCTCCACGATCTACACTAAACATCCCCTTCTCTGTCTCTGCATTACTGAAAAATTCAAGAAGGTACCTTTGGATAATCAGTCCACAGTGCTTCTCTTGTAGCTACTAGGTATGAACAATAAGCCATTTTCCCTGAGTTCCATAATGAAAATGCCCTTTTGAATTCCTAAATACTTGAAAATATGTGCTGTGTTGAGGAATTGTTGCCAAGTTTGAGTTATTCAGTACCTCTCTGCATCTCCTTTAGGTTTTTCAAAGTTTGTGAAGCCATTGTGATAGACTGGAAGTTATCCTGCCCTGACCTAGACGCTGTTTTGCTCCAGGCTCAGTGTGTCCCTTGTTATTAATCTTATCATAGGAAGCCTTGAATAACCTGACTGGAGTCTCTCAGTGATGAGCAGTACCAGGTTATGAACCATTTTGGTCATGAACTCTTGTACACGGAACTACCCTGGGATTGTTGGCTTTGACTCTGTGTATGTGCAGAATTACAAGACCCACAGTTTCTGCCTTCTGCATCTACAGGGAAAAATCTTAAGTTTAGCAGAGAATGCTACCTTTTTCGGGTTTTTTTCTGCTACTGAATCATCTTCTAGCTTGTAAACAAGGTCTTTTATTAGAAACAGAAATACTTCCTGGGACTTCAGAATTTCTTCTCCCTAAAATTTGTGTGTTGCTACAGAAACATTCTTCCCCTATGCAGTTCTGTCCTGAGGCATTTCTTGTAACTAACTACCCTTCAAAGAACTCTTAATTTCAGAGAAGAATTAATTCATCTCCCAGGTAATTTTTGTTTTGCTTAAGCCTCCTTCTTATGCTTGAATACTACTAATCTGCTCAAAGTTGCTGAAATCCCCTTTGAAGTCCTTAATTATATCAGTGTGTGACCTCTTCTTACATTACAAGCATTGAGGTTGCTGTAAGAGGCAAAAGTGAGAAGAAGAGCAGTATCTTCATCTGATCCCTGTCCTTGATAAGCACAGGGTCTGGAATTTTGGGCTGTCAGGAGACAGAGGTACCACTAAACAGTGAGGACAATGAAAGCTCTTTGGAATCAGGTGATATGCTGCATACTGGGAAAAATGCACTGGCAGGCTGCAGATCCAGAGTCACTGATGGAGGTGGGTAAATTCTGAATCTCTGGATTGGATCTCTCTTCCCAGTCCTGCCCAGCCTCCCTCTGAAGTCATGTAAATTCTTTGTGTTCAGAATGCCTTTGGTGGAGTTCCACAGGTTTGTTTTCTGTTGCTCGAAGAACAACCTCCTTTTGCTTGTTCAAACGTAGCTTTCCCAGGCTTTATCTCATGGCATCTCATTTTTACATTGGAAGAGATACTGAACAATCCATTTCTGTCCAAGCCCTTCACACCACCCATGATTTTATAGAGTCCTAAAATAAATTCCTCATCATCTCTTTTTGATGCTGGAGTCCTAAAGAATCTGTGTGATCCTTCCTTATACAGGTTTTCCCTCCTGCCTCCCTGAATCTTTTCCAGTTCCCCTTCTGACATGAGTTGTCCTCATTGGAGAAAAGTGGGATTAGAATCTGGGTTTTCTTGTTGTGGGTTTTGATTCTAAGGATGTGTGATAGTCTCCTCTAATATCTTCATGTCTACTTTTGTGTTCTGAGGAGTGCACTGTGTCAGTGGTGAGGGATAGCCCTCATTAGGTTATTCTTCATCAGTTTTTAGGAAACAGAGCTAACCCAAAGGACGATGAAGGTGAAAGCTTTGGTGACCTCCTGATCACAAATCCTTGAAAATGAGCTGGGACTGATGATGTTTTAAAAATTGGGGTACACTAATGACCTTAGCAGCTTTAATCTCTGAGCCAGTTTTACAAGCAAGCCTTTTGAATGGTTTCAGCAGGACCTGCTGACCAGGGACCATCTGCAGTGTGGATGTGCAATGCTCTGGGTAAACTCAGTTTGTTTTCTGAAGTCTTGTGTCAGCCATCTGCAACCATTTATCTTGGTTCCATCCCTCTGCATGCAAAACACTGTAAAAATGCAAAAGCCTACAACTGGCACAGTGTAATTTTTATGCTGCCAGCACATCCCAGAATGTGGACATAGTGCCCTAAGGTGGTTTTTTTTTCTATGGGAGACTTCATTCCATAGCAACCAAAACACAGCTGGATCCCAAAAAACATCCTAAGTATTAAAAGACTCTGGCCTGTCTGCTACTAATGGAATCTCCAGCTCTTATGCTACTTGTTAAAACCCTTGAGCTAATAAAGCACTCATCCAAACTCTGACCTTGGGCTGACAAATGCATAAAATCCTCCAAACCCGATCGAACTCAGTTTAAAGATTGAATTCTGGAGCAATTAAAAAGATAAATAACTGAAACTTGAAAATAAAGACATAGCCTAAGGTAATGTTCACTATTTAAAACTTATTTGAAACCCTCAAAGTTTTCATGGTAAAGACAATTTTTAGCTTTACTACTAAACTGGAAGTTAAATCTCACTGTAACTTGGCAGAATGAGATGAGTTGCATACTGGCACCTCTTGTATAATTTTAACAAGCAACCCTGGCATTAAGGACCAATAAAACCTGGGGTTGTTTCTATGAATAACCTTCACAGATTAAATGAGACCGATAAGGAATGAGGGGCTTCAGAAATGGAAGTCATTGGATGGACCATTCAGACTGTCTTTTCTCTGCTTCTGAATCTTCTTTGGGTGTATGAAATGTTATTACAGTTTTCAGATTTACAGACAAAACATGAACCAACACCAAACACTGACAAAAACTGCTGCCTGCAATTCTAATCAGCCACTGGGCTTACAAAAGGAATCTCTGACTCTTTTGTCACAGCTAAAATTTTTTCCAGTCTCAGTTGTGTTTGGGAACAATCCACAGATTGGTGATTTAGGCTGCTCTGTGAGCCAGCTAATCTTGACTCTTCTTCTGAATTCTTTTCAGTGCTGTCTGGGTAAAACTTGCATTGACTTACAGCAGCCTCTTGTAACCCCTTTTCCACTTCACTGGTGTGGAGGTGTTTCAGGTTCCTCAAACATCCTTCAGCCTCAGGGTGAGACAGGGAAAGGCACTGGCTGTTTCATGTGTGCTAAATGCTCTAAACATTGTGCTAAAATGATTGAGGCGTGAGTCCCAAAAACACTGTATTCAATTGTCCTTTTCAGTCTGTCCTGCTCATGAATCTCCTTTTTCAGAGCCCACTCTCATTATGTCACCAGTCTGGCTCTGAGCTGCTTGGCTGTTCCCTCCCTGTTGGCTCATATTTGCCTCTTCTGAAGTGAATTTGCCTCTTTTGGAGTGCCCCCCTCCCCTTACATCATAGCCTTGTGTTTCCACTGCATCACTTCACTGAGTTGCCTGGCCACCCTTGCTGGGGCAGCTGCACCACATCTTCATTTCTGACCCCAAAAACCTGGGGAAGATGAGGCTGCTCTATGACAATACTGCTACAAACCTATTTCTGTAGAAGTAACAACAGTAATAAAGTAATGTGTTCTCTGCAGAGACTTTGCCAAATGTAATGTTGTGACTGGCTATTTATCAGAGCTGGAGGCTATTTATCTGTGATGTTATCCACACTTTTTTTTTTTCCCCAGGAAAAAGACATTTCTCTTAAAGCTTTCTTTTATTAAAACCCAAATCTCCACAGAGCTCTTCCCCTTCCAACATGGGAAATTTTTACCCAGTCCTAATTTTTCTTTATCTAGTTCTGTAGACTTTATTTACCTGGTAGCATTTGTTGCCATATGTGATTTTTCAGTCCTACTTAATTCAAATTATAATTAAGGCACTTTGGAGACTTGGAGCCGGCTTCCACCTTTGCCAGAAATTGCGTGCTCTCAGTTCTTGACCTTGAAATGAGGGACAGAAAGAATTCCTGTGTCATTTTGTGGGATTAGAAATGATTTTTCAAGGCTTTACAACTCCCATACCTCATGATACGTGTGTGGTGCCAAATTTAACAGGATTTCTGTTGGTACTTCTCTGTGCTGTGGTAACCTGAGAAATACTTCAGTAAGGTAGGACAGTAAAGGGTGAAAGTGAAGATGGCCCTTACCTTTCCTTGAGATTGTTCCATTAATTATTGTTGATGAGCTTTTCAGAGTCAGGATTCTCACAATCGTCTTTCAGAGATGGGGACAGAAGCAGGGGACAGAAGATGGCAATGGATTGGCTGGCCCCTGGTAGTGCAAGAGGTTTGGCATCCCAGCTGAGTTTGTAGTATTTATTTCACTGCAAAGTGGTTTCATGGCAAGCAGTTTCTTACTGTCAAAGGTACTTCCCATCCATGTCATAAATTACAATGAGCTTTGACAAGTCCTTCAAATTTGGTTTCCTCTCTCCTCGCCCCAATGTGTTGGAAAAATGGCTTGATGGATGTTTTGAAAGTTGACAGGCCAGTGGATCTTCCTAAACTAAAATACGTTCTGGGTTTAGTGGCATCACAGAAACCAAGGGGGAGAAAAGGGAATAATATGAAATATTTTTCAGGGATGTTTTTTCTACAGCAATGAACTGTGAGCTTTTGAATATTACCTTTGAAGAGAGGAGAAATCTGTGTTTAAAAACACAGTTCTGATAACATCAGTGAAGCTCTGTTAAAAATATAACCTGCTGTGGGGTTTTTTTTTAATACTTTTGTTTTAGGACACTTTCATTTTGTAAATATTTTGTGTATTTAAAGCAGTGAGATTCTTATTAATTGATTTTTTAACTCTTCTTTCTCTGTTGCACTAGAATATTTTCCAGTAGTGTGTGCTTACTAACTCTGAGTATTCAGAAATTGTGAGATTAGACCGTGATTTCAGTTTTCTAATTACTGTTCTTCTTGAATTTTTTTTTTTAATTTCATATTTCAAATGTATAATTTATTTGGTTCATTGTTGTACATCAGGAAGATGCCTGAGCTCTTGATAATCTTCTTTTCATCAAACCAGAGCACATGTTCCTCATATGAATCTCTGCTTTAATGTCATTAAAATTGCATTTTCCCCTTAGAAAAGGTTTTCTTAAAGTTATAATTTCTTTTGACATGAATTTAATGCATTAACATCGCTTCTATTAATGTAGCTGGATGCAACATATAATAAAATCCAGTGAGGTCAATGCCTGGCAAAGAATTTTACGAGAGAAGGCATTTGAAATGTGATGTTTGGAAGTATGTATTTATTTCCTTATCAGTGGTTCTAAAAACAGTTTGGCCCAGCTGAGAAGCTGGAGTAGACCCCTCAATTTAAACCTTGGTTCTAATATCTTGTGGTCTTCTTTCAGTTTCAGCTGCCTTCCTGCTGAAGGCAACAGCCTCCAGAAATGGGGCTTTTGGTAAGATAATGAATCAGAGCAAGGGGAGTCGTCAGAATTTACTGGGCATTTCACCCAAGCAGAATCTGAGTAGGAACATCAGGGTGTGCCCCATGATCCAGGGGAATAATGGTGATAGTTCTTTAGAGGAAAGCAGCGTTTCCTGGGAATTCACAGGCCAGGACACATCCCTGTGCTTTTGAGCATGGAATTTTGGTCAAGACACCAGCATTGTCCCCTGTGCTTTTTGAAGAGTGTCGTGCCCTTTTTAGTGTCCATCTGGATGAGCAGGAGAAATCCAGATTGGACAAGTGTTTGATTTGTCATTTGAAGGGTGTCATTTCCTCATCACAATGCTGACACACACAGAGCCTTCTGGAGCTCGCTTTAGCGGGGGGGAAGGAGTTACCAGTCAGCAGCATCAAAACTTTGTTTCCAGATTTTCTTTCTTGGGTTCCTAATTCCTAACTAAATGGTTCCTAATTAGACATTCCTAATGTGTGGAAATGCAAATACGAAACATTACTGAGGTGAAAGGAGAAACTTCTCTTGAAGCTGGTGTACTGGGGTATCAGCAGATGGAGAACAGAACCCAGGCCCTGATATGTGCCTGTTGGGAATCCATCCCGTGCTGTGCTTTGCCACTCTTTTGCTTTGTAAATCTAAATGGGGGCTTTTCTTGGATTTTAATTTCTTGATTTTGTTTGTTGCCTTGGCACTGCAGTTTACATGACTGGACAGCTTTCACAAAGTCCTTTGCGATGTCTCAGCCTGGTGAGGTGCTAATTAAATGGAAATTGTTATTAAAGTGGGAGAGGGAGCGAGAGTTCAGGGCTGCTTTGTTTATATACTCGTTCAGCTGATGACTTCAGTGAAACTAAACAGGAAAGCTTCAAACACTTATGAAATCACAAAACTTCTGCTAACTCCTATTAGATAATTCTCAAAGCTTTATTGATTCAGTTGGGATGCATCCTCAAATGTCAGGGATGGATCTTAGGTAAGATCTCTTCTGTCTCCAGGAGTGTGTAAAAACAATAGCAGCTCCAAGGTCTTGGGTATAGAGCCAGTCCTTCCTGCCTTCAGCATAGTGACAAATTTCACCAAAACTGTCCTCATCTTAACTCTTCTCTTTTGTAGTTGCTTTGTTTCATGCTGCTGTTACCACTCTGCACAATCAAAAGGGCCTTGTGATTGCCTGCTATTGAGAGCCAGCTGAAATTCTAAGGTCCAAGGAAGCTATTCAACAAATTTATCTATTCATATCTCTAATCTCCTAACAGTTCTGGGAATCATATTTCACATTGGCTTGTATATCTTACTTTATATAATCATTTAAGGTCACTTAGAATTCATCACTAAATGTCATGCTCTTAAAATTGTAATTGCAATCAAAGAAGAGTTATTTGTTTTGGGTTCTGAAAGGAAGAGACTCAACCCCTTTTATTCACCTGGTGCTTTGTAAACAAAGCTTTACCCTTGGGGTAGTCAATGTAATGTCTTTAGATGAAGATCACAACTTGTTAGGTGGTAAGAGAATCAAGTAAACACCCTCTGCTCTGAAAGCTTTATGTGAAGGACTTACGTGTGGTTTTGTGAAATTACTGTGGTTGTTATAATTGGGTGTATAGCTTAATGCAAAAGCAGGTGGCGTAAGAAGAGTAACTTTGTAAACTGCTCAAGGGGCATGAATTTATCTTTCACTGAGGTGAAAAAAAAAAGAAAAATTATAAACTCATTGGGTCTTAGTTTTGAATTTGCTTTGAACTCTGGAGGAACTTTGTCAGTTGCTGGATTCATTTTTGCCATGCTACATAGTAAAAAAAAAAAATCCAGCAATTTAGTATTTGGTTCTATATCTCAGCAGTATTGGGAGCACTGATTCTGTAAAATCCTAAGTTTGGCTGAACTAGCTTTGCTACATAAAGACTGGAAAAGTTGAGACAGCTCTTTTCTGAAGCTGGAACAAAGAGACATGGAGACAGAAATCAGAGACAGGAACCAGAGCAGAAATGAAGGGTCAGGACAGGGGCCTGAACAGTCACAGATCTCTCAGCTTCTCCTGAAGTCTAAGAAGCTTCATAAAGTCTGCTCCCTCCAGTCTGACTTGCTCCTCTGCCTGGGTTATGCATCCCAGAGGTGGTGGTGGCTATGGCCTCAATGGCGAGACAAAAGGGGCTTCACTTGCTGTGGTCTCTTAGCTGGAGAGGGTGGTTTGACCATTTGTAAATAAATCTTCAGTGTTGCTGCCTGAGAAGGGCCTCTTCCCTTTATCTGTATCATCTAAGAACTAAGGAGTTTTATTCTGGCATGTTAGAAAAATCAGTGTAGGCAATAGGCTGGAATGGCACAGTCACAGCATGTCACAAGAGCCAAGAACAAAAGTCAGATGGAATCTGGGAGCTCACTTTGAATCTGCCACCATTACCAGAGTTTGGGTCTTGCTTTCCAAAGTTCCCTGCTCCCTCCAGAACCTGCACCTTTCCATCATCTTGTCTTTTAGTGATGGATGTTGCATTTGCACAAAGGAAAAACCAGCACATTATAGTGAGAGAAGGCCCAGGATAGTTTTTTTCCTCAACACTGTTTTCAGGACCTGAAATCTGGTAGATACAGGGGCCCAGAGCTGTTACATGAGGACAGGATCGATTCAGTCAATCAGAGGGAAAACCTACTGTCAGGCTCCCAGACCTTTAACCTGCTCCTCAGAATTATTAGAACTCCCAAATCTCTTTGCAGGCCTTTTCTATTAGACAGATATTCCCATGTTTTGATTTTTTTGCTCCAGAAGTAATTTTTTTTATAATTACCTTCATTGAACTGCACTTACCATCTGTGAAGTGAGAGGCACTTAAATGATTTATTAGCCTGGGTTCCTAAAATGTGCTGAACAGCATGGGATTGATCTGGGCTAGTGACAAGCACGGGATACATGACAATGGGTAGGTGGCCAGTGTTTGATGGAGCATCGTGCTGTGCTGTGGGTCTTGCTCTGCGGGAGTGTTGGCTCCCTTCCAGCTGTACAGGAGATCGATAAAAGGCAGGTGTGCCTTGGCTCAGAAACACAAAGAAATGTCTTGAAACACAGTTCTCCTCCTGAAAAAAAATCATGGGGCGCTGTACCTCTTGTTTCTGAGCTAACTCCCCCATAAAAGGCTCTAAAAAGCTTTTGGCAGCAAAGAAAACCTTTCTGGAGTAAAAAAAATTGATTCGGATTTGTTCTTGTCTGTGTGCTGATTGAAATCCTGAAGGCTGAGTTTGGTCCTTACTGTGTTTCTTCTCTTGCAAGTAGTGTCCATGGAACATAAGAGGTTTTCACAGGCTTTCCTTTACCCTGTTCAGGGTGGTTAATGCTCAGTGGGGTTTGGCAGAAGGAGCACAGCGTGGAGCACAAAGTGGATCTAGCTATGAACATCACTGGCAGGCAGTGAAAGGCTGTAGGTGTAAGCACTGCTTAGGAGGGGAATGAGGTTCCCAGGGAAGCAGGACACAGAAAGGAGGAGTATCAGCCTTTCATGCAAGCAAAATCCTGTCTCTGGTAACAGGCAGGGGCTCCTGACTTACATCTGCAGCTGCAATCTCATCTGAGCAGGGGCTGTGAGACCCTGCTACTCGCCGAGCTTCCCCTTGTAGCAGAGCCTCACAGCTTTGCTGACCTCAGAACTCAGCAGGAGCTGAGATGAAGCAGCTCCAGCCCTTCACAGGGATGAGGTGCCACCAAGCAGCTGATCTCACAGATGCAAGTGACTGCAGGTGAGCCAGAGCCTGCTCCGTGCAGATTGCCTGGAGGATCTTCACAGGAACATTGGCAAGGAAGAGGAGGTTGCAAAGCTGACTTCAGTGGTGAGTTCCTGCTGGGGGTTAAGCATCTGCCTTCCCCCTTTGCTCAGCACAAACTGACAGAGTGGAAAATCCAGTACAGACACTGTGTTAATCTTTCTCTTCACCACCCAGTTTACATATGCAGAGAAACACAGGCCTGAGCTTAGAAAGAATAACAAAAGGGATGTGTGGGTTTAGTCCAGCCCATGGAATAGCTTGGACCAACACTATGATTTAACAAGAGGGTTCCAGCCCAGACTGTGTGTTGCAGTAGTAAACAGAAGCTGTCCTGCGGCTGGCAGCTGGCAGCGAGGATGACGTGTGGGGCTCTCTGAGGACAGACTGCAGGAGCAGACAGCTCGGTGGCTGAGATGATGCAAGTTGACAGGGATCAGCTACAAAGCCACCCCACAGCGTTTCTGTGCCCCCAGCACGCCCCTGCAGCCCTGGGCAATACAGCCCACGTGTGGTGTCCTGCCTGGCAGGGCAGGCACTGGCACACGGAGGGCACAGAGCTAAATCAGGCAGCAAATGAGCCAAGGGAGGAAAAGGAGGTGTGAGAAGGTGTTGGAAGGCTGGATGGAGAGGATGGGGTTGGTGGGGAGTTCTCCCTGTGCCTTGGGCTCAGCTTTGCATTTGCAAGGTGGTTAAAGGCCTGGAGGTGAGTAGGAGGAAAGCCCCACTATGGGAAGTTGTGCAGTGTGTAGGGTCTGATCCAAGCTCCTGAAATTTCTGGGATTTAGCTGCCATTCAGAGCTGCACAAACTGGCATAGCTGTTACTGTGTTTGTGCTCTGTACTTAGATGATATTAATCCAGGTTTTGGGATCTGAGCATCCACATCTACCTAGAGACAGGGCATTCCTCTGTCTTCTAGAGATTGCTCTCAGAAGCTCAGTTGCACCACTTTTACTTTAATCAATATACAACTTCACCTGCCAGACAGTAAATGTTGATGAATTTGTTCCTCCACTTTTTCCACGGTTATCTTTCCTAAAGCAAAGGTTCTCTTGTCTTGCACTACCTGCACTGTAGCTGTTTTTCCTCTATTCTGAAATGCCCTGAACTTGGAGTTAGTTCAAACTCAGCTCTGTGTTTATGAGGGTCAGGAGAGGTCAGACTTGGTTACTTTAAGGAAGCACAAAAAGAGTACAGGGAAAAGGAAACCTCAGGTAATGCTCCTCTTTGCTGGCTGATCCATCCATATGCCCTAAAGAGCGGCATGTGGCCAAACGGAGTTGGTGAGAAGCAGAGACAGATGGCAACATGTGATCTGGAAGGAACACAGGGTTTTACACCCAGTCAGAGATGCTAAACCAGAGCCCTGAATACTCACAATTCTTTTGGTGTAGTTGACATCATCGGATTCGTTATCCAAATATCAAGATTTAGGCTGGCCTCTACTCCAAGGATTAATTTTGGTTTCCTCTTTATTTTGAACCTGGCCTTCTGCCATAAAATGTTATTCCTTCTGCCCTCCAAATGAATGAGCAGGTCCAGTCAGAGTGGACAAATAGCCCTGAGGAGCCAAGTGGTGGAAAGGACAGATCTTTGCAGGTGGCATCTGGGGGCTGCATTGAAAACTTTAAAGGACCTTTCAGCCAAAACTCAGGTCTTGTCTCTTTCCTTTCACGGATCCTCCCCTGGCCCCTTCTGGCCCTACAGCCTGGGCTGCAGGAGCTGATGTGTTTCCTGGAGAAATTGTTACTGAGCCGTGGTTTCCGGAGAGACACAATCCATCCCATTCCTGGGAGGGTGATGGGCACACTGTTTACTGCAGCTGGGCCCTTCCTTCCCCGGAGCTGGGTCAGCACCAAGCTCAGGTGAGAGGTGCAGAGGCTCAGCAGACCCTTCCCGAGCTCGGCAGGCTCCGTGCTGGCCGGGGATGAGCGGGGACACAGCACAGCTGCCAGCTTTGTTCAGGTTTCCTCGTGCTGTTTGCTGTCCTTGGATTCAGAGGGCTTGGGAGTTCAAGGGAGGAAAAAAAAATAACAAACGAAGAAGTGAGAAACGGCTGAAGAAAGAGAGCAAAATATTTTTAAAGCTCTGCAACATCAACTCACAAGCACTGAATCCGCAGGGCACACCCCAGTGTGAGCTGTCTTTGGGAGGATGGCTCACTTATGTTTAATAATTAAAGGAGTGATCCTTCCCTCCTTGCTGCACTGGAGATGAGTGAGGTTTTATCTGTGCCCTGCTAACAGTGCCAGTGACAAGTTCATAATGCTGTAGCACATTTCTCTGCACATGCAGCAGAGGAGAGGGCTTGTGGCAATGGGCCAGAACCACTCAGATCATTTTACCAGGGGCACACCAGAGACCAGGGAACCCCATCAAAGAGTTGTGTTTCCAGTCTGTAGCACCCCATGTTGTGACATTCTGTTTGACCCCCACCTCCCCCATTACTTCTGATGACACAAAAAATCATTGTTGTCTTTAGATATGAAAATCAGTTTAACTCAAGCCAGGGTCAAACTGTTGTCAATATACTCAGATATATGTTTCAATTTAGTTTTGTCACCCTGTGAGTTGGAAAATTGCAGTTCTAGGTGAGGTGAAGTCAGAATTACAAACTTTATCTGTGAGTATGAAACAAAATTGGATTTCCACAGATACAGGTGGTGTTGGGCTTTATCCCCCTCCTCCTTAAAGTGCAATCCTGCTTCTCTCTATTGGTTTTAAATAATTCTGTTTTGCAGAGCAGGAGGGCTCAAGAAATTTCAGAAATAATGCAGGCAAAAGCAGGCTTTCATGCTGCTGCTGTCTGTGGGATTCTGCAGCATCCTGGTGTGACGTGTGGGTGTGTGTGTCCCTGTGCTTTTTCTGTACTCGCCTGCATATACACACACACCCTCCTTCTCTGTATGAATTCATTATGTTACCCAAATACCTCCTAGGGAACTCTCTCTCTTTCTGTGGCCCTGGTACAATTTGTTCTTGAAATTACTCTAGGAATTGTACAATCCTGTGTTAAACACCCCCACCCTGACACAGATACAGATTGAAAGCTGACAGGCATTAAGAAGTGTGTTTAAGCAATTGTTTTTCTGCTCTCAGAATATTTTGTCCCGATAATTCATTTCTCAGGGGTAATTCATGCCCTTTCTTGGGCCAGGAGGAAGAACTGGATGACCCCATATGGAGTTCCTGTGGATCTGTAAACACAGTAAAAACTGAGGTGTTCCAGCAGAGGTGTTCCAGGTCCTCACTCCTCAGTTCCACCCCTCAGACTCAGGCCAGTCTCAGCTCGTGGTGCAGCTGCTTATCACAGATCCATCACAGGTTCTGCAGTATCCCAGAGGAGTTAACCAGGGTCAGCATGGCCCAAATTGATGGGACTGCTGGACAAAGGGAATGCAGAAACTGAGGAGACAAAGTGGAGAAGCTCCTCAAAAGAACAGTTTTCCTTGTCAGCGTGGAGAGAGAGCTGTAAAGACGAGGCTGTGCAGAGGTGAGAACTTGTAAGCTCTCAGTTCCCCATGTCAGCCACCACTTCAAGTGTTGCTTCCTCATCTCCTGGGGCAGGACACCTGCTGATGTTCACCTTCCAGTAACATCCTGCATACCATGGTATGTTAACTTCTCACCTATTGCATTATTTCTGTTTTATGGAATTAATTTATTTCCCAACTGCCAGTCTCTTCTGCGGCCTAAAACACTTGCATTTAGCCTTCATTCTCCTGATGGCACAGAAACTGTGTTGTATTCAGCAGAGACAACCCGTGCATGCTGAACATGACCCAAATGCTAGTTAGAGGTGGCAGCATCTCCCAGGGGAGGTACTAAGTGCACCCAGGCACAAACCCTGCTTTTGTGCCTTAATGCTGCTGCCAGAATGCTGCTGATACATCTAGCATGGAACAAATATTAGCCATTGGGCATTTCTCCCAGAATGTCTTCTCTTGTGCATAGAGAAAATCACCCCATATTTATCTGATTTGTGCTTAAATGGAGTGGGTGGTATGTGGGGAGAATATTTCAGGTTGTCTTCTGTCCTCTAAATTTCTGAAATATATGTTTAACTGATCTCCTCACCTAATGAAGACATTCCAGATTTCTCAATTATTAGATTTCTGGCATTTTGTATCATTGTTTTGGTTCCCATAGTACTTTGCAGAAATGGCACCTACTCTGTTTTCTGTCCTTTTGTCTGACTTGTTCTGTTCCCTGCTGTATCCTCTGCACGAGGAGACATCATTTGCATGGCTTTGTCCTCAGGGAAGCATTGGCCAAAGCTCTTTGTGCCTCTGCACTTGTTTGCTTCCCTCTGCTCCTCAGTGTAAAAGCTTACTCACAACCTTCCTGGTTTTAACTGCCCATAAAGACTTTTGGGCAATGCAGCAGAGACATCTGTCCTTCTGGCATGGGCTTCCTCCCTTGCAGAATGTCCCCAGTTCCTGACAAATCTGCTCTTTCAACCTTCTTCTCAGCCAGGTATTAAACCTTTTTTGCCTCTCTTTCCAGTCCTTCACAGAGTTACTGGGAGTGTTTTCAAAGAACACTCCTTGTCTCCAGTTTCCTTTTCCCAGAGCCTAAGTTCTGCTTCCTGTATCTCTTTCCTGCCTTTCTGTATATCATTTGTACCAATATGGACTAGGCTTTTCCGCAGTAGCTCCTGGAAGCTGGTTCAGAGACCTGCTGCCTTAGCCTTGGCAGTCAAGTCCCTGTGTCACCCTCCCTGGAGTCACAGCCCCAGCCGCCTCTCTTCTGATGGTAGGACTCAGCTGCAAGCCTGGGCTGAGGTTTTACAGAGGAGCCTTCTGTCTGGCTGTGGAAGAGGCTGGTTTCCAGGTGTTTGCTCGTGCTTGGCATTCCCCATTGTGCTGGCTCTCGTGTCTCCCTGCTCAGTGTTGTGCATTTAAGTCTCAAGCCTGAAGAGCCCAGTGCCTGAGTCACTTTCTTGTGTGCTGGCCTGACTGATTTGAAACCAGAATCGACATTTGGAGTGATGCCCTGATTGCCTTTGGCAGAAGGCTTTGGGTTAACAGGCCATCCACTGTATATTCTGACTCCTGGAGTAGCTCTTACCAGGTTGTTCTCCAAGTAGAAACCCGCAGCAGACGGGCACCTGGATCTCATGGACAGGCTCCACACTGCCTGCTCCTGGGAGGTGTCACAGCCTCACCTCATCAGCCCTGGGTGGCTGATGCCTGACGTCTGCTGTGGCAGGATGTGCAGCTGGGCTGTGAGCTGAGCACAGGGATGTGTCCAAGGCAGTCTGGCACTCTGGTAGTCAGTGGTTTGCTGCAGGATTTGGTTTCCCAGATGTGTGCTGTTTTGGCATTTCTGACGATGTCCCGTTGGGATGCATGGATTGTTGATTTTTATAATGAGCTGACCTGCAGTCAGACATACCTAAAGCAGAAGATCCACTTAATCTAAACTCCAAGGTAGAATTTATGGTCTTCTCTAGTTTGCAGTCACTTCAAGGTGTGCAGGCTCCTCTACTTTCTGTGACAAATCTATGTCAGTGTGCAACTGCTGCTTTTTATATTTTTCTTCCCTTTTTATCTGTATTCTGTTCCCTTCCTCCAAGCTGCAGACTGTGCACAGAGTCCCTTGCAGAGTCCTACCAGCCTTGAAGGCTCATTTGAATTCATCACACCCCATTGTCCTGCTGAGTGTTCTATCAATGTGCCAACTCTGCTGTATTAACCCAGGAGCAGGGGAATCTGCAAGTCAGTCAATCCTTGGGCTACAACAGGTTTATTTTATTTAATGAATTTTGAGTCATTTTATGGTAGAACTGGGCTGCAATTCCAGCTGAGCCCTTTGTAGCCTGCACATTCCTCTCTGCTGCACACCTCTGGGGTGTGCAGCCAAAAATGTAAATTAATGAAGACAAAGAGGAGAGATGTTCCTGACATGGCTATTCTTCTCTCTTGTTAGGGCACTGATGCTCAGGCAATACTGGCAGAAGCTGCAATATTATCACTTTACTCCTCACAATAACCTTAGTCTTTTTCTTGGGGAGATCTGTGGCAAGTAGCTGTTGACCAGCTTAACATTTTCTAGAATTTCTCTTTCTCAGCAAAACCCCCATTTCCTGCAGTACTTTGGTATGCAATATTGTAAATTATCTCATGAGATATTTTTTTCCTTCTAGACATATCTAAAACAACAAAGGTATCTTGCTGGAAAAATAAGTCAAGAAACAATGAGTCAAAATCAGAGAGGTGCACAACTGGCATATGCCTGCGATGACTGTGGCCCAAGATAATTTCTGTTTTAACTTTGCCATGTTTCTCTGTCTCATGTAATCACAAATAAGTTAAGTACTTTGCAATCTGTGGAATGTGTTTTTTCACATGACCACCATCTGGGCTGCTATTTCTCTGCCCTGTTGTACCTCTCTGTTTGGGTTACTGATAGTTGTCTGTCTGGTACTGTTTGATTTTAGCTTTCTCCCTTAGTTCCTCAACAAGTTACAAGTAGACACTTTCCCTAATTTTATCCTTGAGGTTTACACGTCTCTTAGCCCTAACAAATGTATCTGAATGCTACAGTTTATTCCTGTCAATACACTGCGTTTCGCTGTTAACAAGTGTTTGTGTACAGGAGGAGATATCAGTCAGGAATAACTCTGGATTATCACTCCATGGAAGCTCCTTTGCCCTTTGGAAATGGATGCAGAGTGTTTGTACTGTTATTCCAGAATCTGTGTCTTATCAGGGAGCCTTCAGACATCCTTAATTTTTCTCCCTCCTATTTGAACTCAGTGCCCTGTGTTGAACAAGCCTTAATTTCAAACCTTCATCAAACCTGCTTTCTCTTTCAGCTGAGATTTTCTCTGGGTGCAGTGATACCTGGGGTATGGTGGAGATCCTCCTGTCAGACTGGTTGTGTCTTAAGGGCTTCCTGAAGTTGATGAAAACCACTCCAAGACTCCAAGGACAATTGGGCCAATCCCTGAGAACACTGAACCAAGCAATTACCAGATGTATTGCAGGCTGCCACTTCCTTAACCCTTCTTTTATTCTATTCCTCATCCCTGTATAATATCAGAATATCCTTTTTTTTTTTTTTTTTTCTTCTGAGCGGTGTGTTCCTTTTGTGGCTTTTATGATTCTGAGAAGAGAACAGGTAATTTTGAACACTGACTCACTCTCTTATGCCTAACTACAAGGTTTCTTCCCCCCAGCTGGGGACAGGGAGTTCTGAAGCTTTCTGAGGCCTTGGTTCTTGGTTTGGTGTGTGTGAGTGTGATGTGCTGCTCCACTTGGCTTGCTCTGCTTGTGGGTAATTTGATAAGTGATAATCATGGCCTGCAAGGAATGCCAGCCTTGTCGTTGATGCCACTCCAGCTCATGTCTTCATTTTGTCTGGAAAAGCCACTGTGTCAGCTACTAGTGGACTTTCTGCCCTTCCCTGCTTAAAATAGGCACTTGTCCCTTCAACTCCTTTGTGTAGGTGAAAGGAGTTGGACAAGGTTTCAAAATTAAATGTTTTTGTTTAGTTTATTTATTAAATCTCAGGCAATGTTTTCTTCATTCCATGATCTGAGGAAAGAGATGTGTATCACAGGCTGTTGGTCTGTGGAGGGTGGAAGCCTGCCCATGGATTTAAGTAGAATGTCAGAACTCGAAGATGTCCTTATAGATGAGGGAAAAGACACAAAAGGTAGCAGCTAAAAGCACAGAGGAAGCAGAAATGCCAAAGAAGCATCTGTAAGCCCTGACTTCATTCCAGCAGTGTGAATCTGCTTATCTCAGTTGCCCATCCAAGTGAAAATACTTGCATTAATTTTTGTTACAAGAAAAGCTGAAGCTGTAAGATTCCATGATCCCAGTAATAGCCAGTTTGGCAACATCCTGGCCACTGCCCTCCAGCTCTTTCCCCTTCTCCTGTGAGCTTTTGATACCTCTGTACCCCCACCCTTATACTAATTCTTCCCATTCCCATTTACCCTTTGCCTTTCAGCTACTGGCACCTCACGAATTCAACTTTTGTTAGTCCAGGATGTTCTTTTAGGGAAGGGATGTGAACCTTGTGAGCCTGGAGAGGTGAGGTTTTACTGCACATCCCTGAAAGGCAGACATGGAGATTTTGTGCTAGACTTGCTCCCCTGGAGTACATGGGGCCCCTAAATCTTCAGGCACCTGAACTGACTGTGGTCTGAAGTTTTGAGAACATTTTGTGGTCATCTCAGTAAGACCCGACTGAACTTGGCTTATGTTATGTAATGCTGTGCTGTACTTATGACCCTACTGGGAAGATCTGGAGGGTTTGTCTGCAGTGTAGTTTTGCCCCTGCTCCATGGAAGTCCAGTGTCCATGGTTACTGGGGACCATAACGGATAAGAAGGAAGATTCAAAGCTATTTCTTCCCCCTGTGATCAGAAATGCAGCTCCCAGCCCAAAGGGAGCTGTGCAGAAAATCTGCTCCAGGAATGATTGTCAGAAGATGTGTGACAATGTTCACTCCCAGCATTTGTCACTGTGCAGAGATTCAGTGACCTTCACTTGCCTTGATTTGGGTGTGCTCAGTGCTCATCCAGACTCAAACAGAAAGCCAGGCTTAGGAGGTGCCATGTGTCTGTCCCCTCCTGGCTGTGTGCTTGAGCTCCTGGGTTTCCAGATCGGAGTTAGAAAGCTGTAGGAATAAGCAGCCTTTGGAGGATGGTGCTGGTTTGAGATCCTGTTCAGCAGCAGGTCTGTTCAGTTGCTTACAGACACCTGGGCTCTGTAGGAAATAGAATCAAACCTGTTCTCTCAGCTCTCTGTTTTACCTTTCTGCACTAACGTTCTTCAGGGTTTTAAAAATTCATTAAAACTTTTGTGTGCCAATTAGTAAGAGGAGCAGATTGCTCTCACAAGTGAGGAAACAGAAGACATGGGAAGGAGTGTTCAAGGCTGGGTTGGACAGGGCTTGGAGCACCCTGCTCCGGTGGAAGGTGTCCCTGCCCACGGCAGGGGTGGAACAAGATGAGCCTTAAGGTCCCTTCTAACCCAAACCACTCTGTGATTCTATGATTAAGCTCAACAGCTTCAGGTTTTTGGGTACTTCTCTATCATCCTGCCGTGGTACCAAGTGCAACACAGCTGGAACAGGCTCCGGGAGGTATTTCATCATCTCACTTAGACAAACAGGGCTCCAGGAGCGTCAGTGGGAGGATGCCGGGTTAGCCCAGCTGGGAGGCTGCTCACAGCCCTTGGACTCAGCCTGATCTGCGCGGCTGTAGGTAACACTAGAGGTCACTCTGTGACCAGGGATGGAGCCTGCTGGCGTTTGGGGGCCTTGGGAAGGTCAGCGGCTGCTAATCCGTGTAAATTGCTGAACTACAAGCAAAATTTGTAGCTCATTATGAAGCACTTTGATGCGGCATCGCTTCTATCCTAACTTCAGATGCCGATTTCCTACGGGGAACACCCCTCTCCCTTCAGAGGCGTGCCCGTGCGAGCACCCAGGACAGGGCTGGGGTTTTAGCGCAGTTTGGGGACATTTGTGCCGTGCTGGGCTGGGCAGGGTCCCGAGGGCACCTTTCCCAGTGGCTGTACCTGCCTTGCTCCTCTCCCGGCTGGCAGCTCTCTGATCAGCAGAGTCGGGAATTCATTTGGCTGATGCTGCCTGGCAAGCCTGGGGGTAAAGATGGATTTAACACAGTCACTAGACAGCTGTGTGCTAAACTCACTGGCTGTGGAACCTATAACGAAAGGATTTAATTTTATTCCCTAATAATCCCTTTTCTCTCAAACAGGTCAGACTGGAGAGGCTGCTGCTACTGCTGCAGCTTTCAGCCTCCCTGGTGTTATTGGTTTCAGGGCTGGTCAGTCAGGCAAGACATCTCATCTTGGGGAAAAGTTTTCCTTTTAGTGTTATTTTATTGATCTCATTTACTTGGGACACTCAAATAAAATTTTCAGTTCCCTGAAATACCTCTGTAGAAGTTATTCTGAGTGAAAGATTTCAGTGATTTCTTCTCCTACCCCTGAAGAGACTGATAATTTTGGGTCAACTGAACCTATTTGCAAGTTGGTTGCATAGTTAGCAATTAATTCTGGCTGAGAAGTAAGGAATTAAAAATAATTTAAAAAATAATATTAACTTTTCCCTTTGGAAAATATGCCTCATTTTGACCAATAAATAATTTAAGTTCTCACCCTTCCCCCAGTCTCTGAAGGGATCAAAGGTGAAACACCTGATATGAGACTGAACAAAATATTTTACCTAACCTAAAGCATTTTTGGGAAGTTTATTTTTTCAGGTTGTCCATAAAAGGCAAAGCTGGTTATTTGCAGAGCTTTATTTGTAAGCCTTCTCTTAGCTCCTGTGGAGGCCAGGTGTCTGCTGGCAGGGGAGGGAATCTGCCCCACATCCCTTTTTCTCCATGGAACGCGCCATTAATGACCCAATTTTGCTGGAGGTTCCTTACCAGGGTTTCATGGCATGGGGAGGCTTTGCACTTCCCCCATTAGGGCAGGTACCTGGTTGGGGCTGGATTCCATGGCGGTGCAAACATCTCACAAATCTAGTCAGAAATAATTGGGATAACAGGGACTCCTTAGTCTTCGTTCACTCGAGGGTCACAGGACGTCAGATTTGACTTTGCTATTGAAGTCAGCTAATGTACTGGAAATGCCTTCATTTTCCCCCTCTGGAGGCACGGGTTCAAATCTGCCATAAATTACAAGTGACACAGGTTCAGTGGTCTTAATTAAATCCCACGAGGTTATTTTTGTGTGTCAACACTCCCCTTCTCCTCCCTTCTGCAGCGCTTGGAGCAGCTGAAGGGCAGGGAGGACTCCAGCACTGCAGGTGGAAGTTCTGGGTGTGGTGTTCAAGTGCTGGAGTTGGCTCTGGGCTGGGGTACAGCCAGACCCTGACTGCGCCTGGTATCAATCTCCATTGGACTTGTGATGTAGTGGATATCCTTCGTAGATTCAAAGCATTCAATTCTGTGCAGGATCGTTATTCCTTGTAGGGAGATAACTGGCTACAGAGGATTTCTGTTATCCACAGCATCTCTCCAGCCTGGAATTCATTGATTTCCGATCTACTTTGTAAAGGTGCAGAATAGGGGTGATCAATGCTACAGTGCTGATGTGAATAAAGTGTGTCCCCTAATCTGCATTATCAACAGCCCACTTCTGATATCCTGAGCTGACCTGGTCATGACTGTCTCTTACACAGATAAATACGCTGGCTGTTGCTACCTTGCCTTGAAAGCCTTTGGAATTGGAAGGAATCAGATCCAGTGCAGCTTTTCCAGGGAGTGGCTAGGCTGATTCAAACCTCTTTTAAGATAATGCTTTTGTAAAGGCACTGTATGTTGCTAACATTTCTCTTAGCTTGGATTTAAATTAAAAGGTTTAATTGGTCTCCTGATTCTCCTAGAAGCATGTTTAAAAAAAGAAAAAAGAAAAAGAAAGCTAGGAAAAAAACCCAAGCCCCAAAACATGCCATTTAGAGAAGAACTGTTTAGAGAGCAGGTTTTTATTTAATAAACAGTGATCAATTGAATTGATTAACCATGAACACATTACAGCAGAGTTTGTTGTTGCTGCTGCTGATAATTGCAGTTCACGTGCATGAGAATATTAAATGGCTGTTTGCAGGATCATTTTCATGCTCTTCTCATTTAACAGAATGGAGAAAACAACAACTGTTGACAGTGATTTTGGTTAGGACTGGAGCGCTGCAGACTGTGCCCTCAGGATGCCTGTGCAATAACTCTATCAATTGTGGCCATTTACTCTGCACTTCCAGACATTTCTGCAAACCTTGCAGCTGTTTTTTTACTAATTCGCTTGGTAATTAGATCTTATCATGCTGGCTCCATGGCTTTACATAAACTGTAAGCATTTGGAGCTGCCATGTGAGACATTTTAGAGTTGTCTGTGTTGTTTCGCGCTGCTCTGCAAAGACCAAGGTGCTCTCAAAACACAGTAGAGACAGGGAAGCAGTTTTAACAAATGAGTTCCTGCTGATTTGAGAAGATTTCCATAGAGGATAAGAGTTCCTTCACTTAAATTAACAACCGGAAGCCAAGTGGCAGTGATGGATTCATCCTGCTGGATTCTGAGCACAAACTGGAATCTCTGCTTCTACCCTTTCTTTCTCCCTCCAGTACAAATCTCTGTTTTCAGCAGGAGTTGGGGGCTTCAGTGAAAGTGTTTTACTGTTTTAGATATCCCATTGATGTTAAGGAGAAGAAAGTTGTGGTCCTGTGAGCTCAGGGTCAGGAGTTGGTATCAGTCATGCCCAAATAGTGTGAATGGAAAAACACGAGCCCTTTTGTGGCAGCAGGTCACCTTGGAATGGCTTTATGCAGTGGTACAATTTGGGAACTGTGGATTAGGTGCCACTGCTGGTGGAACAGCCTGACTGACACAGACCTGCTGATCTCAGAGGAGAAGGTGCTCTGCCAGTGGTCAAACATCAGAGCATCTGATGATCTTCCCATACCCAAAGGAGAAGATGAATCATTCCTGTACAAACTAATGATTTGCAGTGAAACAGTTTTGTTCTGTGGCTAAAGACATTAGGGCCTCTAGGATCTTTTCCAGTGTGATCTCTGCACTGTGGTGAGAATGTAGAACACGTGTCTTTGTGACGTGTATGCTGGTGGGTCCAGCCACACCAAACCTTGGGGCAATGGAGAGGGGGAGGAAATACTTCAGAAAGGAGGTGCAAGGCATCTGAGAGCCTCATGTGGATCTCACTGTGTGAAGAAAGTCTGCTTGTCAGCCCTGGGCTAACGTGGCTAAACAGGGATAAATCTCTGGTGGTGGCTGGGGTTCTGTGGGCTCATTGACATGGTCACCTCTTGGCATTGGTCCCACTGTATTCAGCTCCTGGTCCAGTGTGGAACAGGTTAAAGTCCAAAGAGTGTCACACGTGCCCCTGGTGACACTTTGAACTCAAAAGCTTTCTATTTTCAGATCACATATTTGTTCTGATGGTTCTGTGCCGTGCCAGGGAGAGGAAGAAGATGGTTTAGGTTCAGGGGTACTGTTTGCTGTCTCTGGGTCACTTCAGTCACAATCTGGTTTTCTGGTTTGCACTCTGTGTGCTTTGCACTTCCACTGGAGGACAAGCCAGGCTGGGTGTGCTGCAGAGAAGTGTCCTTGCACTTAGGAGTTGAGAGAGGTGCTTGTAATAGCAGTGCAGGTCCCATAAATGGCAACTTTGCAAGGTTTGCATCTCTAGAATTCCACCTAGTTAGGGATGAAACTTGGTTAACAGGACCCCAAAGAGAGTTTGAATGTAACAGATGTCAGTGTAACATGCAGCTCCTCAGCTTTTTTGTGTTTAAACAAATCATTAAAAAATTTTGCAAGAAAATCTCATGAAGTATGCAAAAATATTATGGGGAGAGGCAGCTTTTCCAGATGGGCTTTGGTGCTTGTGTCTGTCAGGTGATACTGGCAGATGTCACCATAAAGGTGCTTTTGGCACTTGTAAAAGTAGTGGTAGTAATGCAATAGCTGTGAAGGTCTAAAGAAGGATGTGAGGCAATGTCTATAGGGAGAAGGGACACATTTTACTGGGTAACTGATATAACGGGAAAAAACATGAACTTTTGGGGACAGGAGCCCAACTTCCTGGAATTTTTCTGGAGATCTGAAAAGAGACAGCTCAAGGGCTATACAGGTTTAGGCCTTTTTTTTTTTTTACAAAGAACTCCTGTACCCTGTCCTTAAATTGGTGCTTAAAAATTGGTGCTCCAGTGGAGCTGTTCTCTTAAGACTGACTAAGATTTCTGGGGCACAGTGGAAGACTGCCTTTGGAACCCCTAGGGCTGATCCCCTCAGAGGAACTTTTCCCTCATTCCCTTCTTGCCATGAAGGATACTAGTAAAAATGGCAGAAGTGTTCCATTAGAGCCTTTAGAAAAGCCTGCAGAGGTGATCTTTTCTCCTTCAGAACTTCATAAAAGTTGCTGTAACATGTTTTATGCAGTATCGTCATCTCTGTGAAATCATGGCTATAACTTAGTTTGTACTTGTGCCAAAAATGATATTATGGGCCTTTGGGTGAATTCACTGAATTTACACTGTAAAGTGTAATAATTTCAGCAACAGACAAATTTGGAGCAAGTGAATGTGCTCTGCTTACAGTTGTGTTACAGACCTTGGCCTCTGCCAGCAGCCCATGCAGTAATGCCCAGTATATGTCCATTTCTATCACCTCCAGCCCCAGTGCAGTAGACATCTAAAGTTTAGTTCAAAATCTTTTAATTAGCACTACATACCTCACAAATAAATCCTCCAAGTCACTAATGGCTGATGTGCCCATAAATTGCAGGGATGATGGTGAAGCAGGCACTGCAGGTAGATGGATCTCAGGACATCTGAATGGTGACAGCAGCATATGCCACGGGGATTTTAATCATAGCAGCAATAATAACAACAATAATATCTTTATAAGCATAGAAATATAATTTAAATAAGTGGATTCAAACATGTGGGGTATATGTCTCTGCAGAACACAGAGATATTTATTGTGGCTCTGGACAAATGATGGTGTGGTCAGACCTGCATGACAAATTAATTGCCCCAGGAAGTAAATGCTTTAATTTGGAGGTAACTCTGTGCTGTGTAGATATCTTGGGTCATTTGAAGGGACCTGGGAACTGAGTCTGTGGCAGGACACGTCCCTGTGGATGTGGTTCTGGGGCCCAAGCCTAGCTCTTCAGTCAGGCTCACATCTCCCCTTCGCGGCAGTGCTGGTGGCCGTGGGGAGGGTGCTCCTTTCTCCATTATATGGGAACATGTGGAGAGAGAATTTACTCCTCGGGTTCTGAAAGCTCTGTGTGAACTCCAATATAACGGTGCCAATTTTAATCAAAGAAATGTACTGTGGATGTCACCTGCATTTTTATCCAGTTCTCTTTGACAGAAATAGAATTCAGAGTCCTGCTAGCGACAGAAAGGGCAGAAAAGCCCACCCCTAGGCTCATTTTGCTTGCTGTTATTCTGCTACCATAATTACCTCTAAACATAATTATGGGCAAGACAAATGACATTTTTAGCTTTGGTCTTTAAAGACAAGAGTTAATTTCAGGCTTTGACCAGAACTATGTTAATTAGCCTCTACTCACTCTCTTTGTATGGAATTACATCACCCAGGACTTAGCATAGGTTGCCTTTCCTGTATCTTTGAGTAATGAAAGGACACGGCATGGCAACCAAATCAAGGGCTGCTGCATTAACAAGGCCACTTTTCTGCCCATTTATCATCTATTAAAGGTGCACTAGTTTGTAAAGTAACACCACCTTCAGCAGGGCCGCCAAGAACAGCTCCTCATTTATTTTCTGCATGGTTTAAGTTGGAGTTAGACCCACCTTGCAGCTCAGAGGTGACAGCCAGTAAGAAAAAGTACACTAATTGAGACATCTCAAGGGAGAAATAGAAGAAAACTGAAAAGGTAATTAGAATGAGAGGGTTTCAAGCTGGGTAAGTAAAATCGAATGGAGGTGCATATTAGGGGCTGTTACAGATGGGAAAGAAAGTACTTGGAGAATAAAAAAAGAAAAATGAATATTAGAGAACAGAGCACCCTTTTCACACATGAAGAATAGAGGATAGAGATAAAAAATAATGTAACAGTGGAGATACAGGCTGGGGAAAAAAACCCTCCAGAAGTATGAAGGACATATTTAAATGTAAGAGAGAAAGAATAGGGAAAAATAATAGAGCAGATCAATTACTAGTGCAGTAGCCAAGGAAGGAGAAACTGTCAAACGAATATTTCTGGAGCTCTGGAAAATCCTCCTTCCTTTGTGGGGGATGTAGCATGTGTTTGGTCTGTGTGGGAGGAGTTTCTTTTGGGGGGCTAACTCAGTATTTGAATTTGCTGCAGTGTCAGTAGCTCAAATGGAGTGTTGGGGTGAATGCCTGCCTGGGCAGAATTGGGTTCATAAGATGTTATTAGGCAGAGTTTACAGCTGGTACCAGACCTTCTTCTAGTGGTTGGAGTTTTAGCCCCTCAGGGATTTTCCTTGTATCTCTTTAGTGTCCGTAGTTAGGGACAAGTTAAGGTCCCATCTCAATTTTTTCCATTTTAAACCTTCCCTTATCTGCCTGAGAAGAATCACCCAGGTTACCCCAAGGACATTTCCTCCCCCACACAGGGAAGCTGAAGTTGCTCTGCATTCCCTCACACAGAGGCACTCCCAAACCAGAGCAGTCATGTTTTTTGGCTAAGAGTGAAGGGTGACAATTGCTTCCCATTAAGGTCACAGATGGTTAGGCAGGATTTCTCCTTTTACCTCTTCCGGAGGCAGGAGGCTGGAAGTGAAGAACATCTTCATTGGGATGTAGAGAGGTTGGAGCATGGCCTCCTCTGGCTGCAAGGCAGGAATCATGAAATCACAGGATGGTTTGAGTTGTAAGAGACCTTAAAGCTCATCTCATTCCACCCCCTGCCATGGGCAGGGACACCTTCCACTATCCCAGGTTGGTCCAAGCCCCATCCAACCTGGCCTTGGACACTCCCAGGGCTGGGGCACAGCTGCTCTGGGCACCCTGTGCCAGGGCCTCACTAGGCTCACAGGGCAGAAGTTTTTCTTAATAGCTAATTTAAATGCACCATCTTTCAGCCTGAAGGAATCTAAATCTTTCCCCTTTCAGGGGGGTCCAGAGCCAGGACCAGGTGAGTTATTAACCCTAAAAGACCCATGGTCTCAGTATCCAGTGGGCTGGAAGGACCAAAGTGCAGCTCTGGATCCCAAGGAAGTGCTGCACAGAGGGACCTGAGCTGACTCTAACCAAGAAAATTGTGCTTGCATCCTCGGGTTAGGGAGTCAGGGGAAGTCAGCAGGAGTTGTGTGTCTGGGTCTCGTGGTGGGACTGGACCAGAGGTGTTTGTCCTCATTAGAAATTGTTTGTACAATGTCAGGTACCATGGCAGATGCATCCTTGGGGTGTCCTGTGCAGGGCCAGGAGCTGGACTCGATGACTCTTGTGGGTCCCTTCCAATTCAGGATGTTCTGTGATACATTTAAGGCTGCTTATAGTTACTAAGTTGTATCCTTGAAATTAATATCCACTCACTGTGGAAATGGAATTTTCTGAGCCAAGTGCAGTGTTTGTGGTTTTAATTGATGGTCTCACTAGAGTGTTTTTCCTATGCATTGTCTGTTTGATTATTCTTTTATAAGCTTCACTGATAAAATAGTCAGAAAAGGGTTACTTGTTTCATAGAAGATGTATCAGATTCTGCTTAAAATTTGGAAAACTTTGAAGCTGTTAATAATGCTCTGGCTCTTTTTTAGCTTCTGAAAATTTTGAACACTTGAGCAAAACCTATTTTCTTATTTCCATTTTCTTTTGTTTTGTGTTTAAGAAAATCAGCCTAGAAACTTAAAAAAGTCTAATTACATTTCAGAACCTGATTCTGTTCTTCCTCAGAAATTAACTAAGAGCTTTTGAAAATCTGCTAAACTGAAAGAAGAAAATACACCCCAAAATTAAAAAAGTAAAGCCTTCAGACATTTCAAAGAGCAAAGGTATCAGAAATTTAAAACAAAACAGAAAACCAGTCCATGAAGTTAGACATACTCTGGCTATTTCCCATTATTATAAAAGCCATTTGTGTGGCAGGAATGTTCATGGACAGTCAGGATTGCAATATTTGGTACTGGATGCTGCCTGAAGAAAGGAAAAAAAGTAGATCTTTGCCCCAAAGTGATTACCTGAGTTATGGAAATGCTGTGGCCAGGTACTTCCAGGATAACAAACGATTCTGTTCTTTTCTTTTGCAAAATGCAGCCAACCTTCTGCAGAAGCAAACGGTGGCAAGTTCAGTGGGAAACGACAGAGCTCTCAGTCCCAGAGTTTCAAAGATCACAAACTCCCTCTAAGGACTTGAAAAACAAAGAAAACCCTGTGACAGAGAATATTCTTCTTCATTCATCATTTGAAACCCTGCCTTTAAAAGTGTTAAGAACAAGTTATTTTCAATATGAGTTAGCCCCAGGGGATTTGATAAAAGGCACTTTTCTTTTCCAGCTGGCTAATCAAAAGTGGTCTGCAGAAGACTTTAGCGACTTGGAAGGCAGTTCTGAGACTCCCCCAGACTCAGCAAACTTTCCTGATCCAAGGAACCAAAAAACAAAGATGTGTCACAGGCCTGACTGAATGTGGGAGCTGGGAAGACAGAGCTCATTCATCAGAAAGCCTGGAAATCTCCTGGGGAAAGGTGGAAAACAAATTAATACCTCATCTGCAAGCTCCTATAGGTTCTCCAGGACTGAACTGTTCCAAGTAAGGAAAACAACTTTCATGTTTGAGAGACATTTGTCTCACTTCCACTCCAGATAGTGTTACACAGAGTTTTCTCAAAAAGAGAGCCAGTGAGGACTTACAGTCTGTCTTTCTCAGGCAGAGCCTGTGCTTCCAGTGCTAAATGAGCATTTACCAGAGCCGCCTTCTGAGGTTGGTGCTAAAGATTTGGGATTTGCAAAGTTGGCTTTCCTTTCTTGGAAGGAAAGGCAGACCTCTTTTGTCACATCCCTTGAAAATGTCCTGTTCCTTGTGGGCATCTCCTCCTGACACCAGCTGGGGATCCACTTGCAAGCAAGAAGATGGATAGCTCTGAGGAAAAGCCAGCAGGCACCAGGGACTGGCTTACAAATCAGGGATTCCTAAATGTAGAAATTGTTTTCTCTCATGTCAACAATTTTGTTATTTGCTTCCTCATGCTGTACTGGGGTGGTCCCTTAGGCTTGTGTCCAGTCAGTGGGACTGGAATGAATGGGATTCATTTGAACATATTTTGATTTCCTCCAGTATTGGTTCATGCAATCAAATCGCTAACACCACTGTAGATGGACATGGACATATATATACACACAAATTCAAATTAGCTGTTTTATTGATAAAGATCAACTAATGTGATTCCATCTTCAATCATCGTTGCTTGGTTACACTCACAAAAAATCTGAATTGGAGCAACATGTGTCAGAATATACCCAAAGTATTTCAAGGTTCACTTATGGTCCAATTTAGATTTAATAATCAGGGAGTTGCTAAATGAACTTCCCTGTTCTCAGAGCAGATAACTGCCTGGCAGGGACTGTGACCCTGTCACCAACCTGTCCCTGGTAACATTCGCTTTGTGTGGAATTTGTGAGCCACATTCCTCAAAGTACCTCCTTTTTCCATCTGTCTCTTGTTATCTGTGTTTCTTCTAGGGAATTTCATCAATTATTTCCTAATACTTGAGTTCTGCTTTTCATTTGGGTTCTATTTCTTAGGCACAATCATGTGTGGTATGTATGTAAAATACGTCTCCATGTTTGTATATTTATTTTCCCCATGCTCTGATGTTACCGTCTCTGTCATGTCCAGACCTAGGCAGACAAATGAGATGAACAAATGGAAACCAGTGTCATTAAATGCCTGCAAAAGCTTCACCCAAATGTTGTTAACAGGTGGAGAGAACAGATAACACGTGCCCTCTCTGACTTCACTGCTGGAGGGGGACACACGCAATGGGGTTTGATGCCCTTCAGCAGATAATCTTGTGATTTCTCATCTCATCAAAAACCTGTCTGGCTTTGAATTTCTGCTTGCCCTTTTGAAAAGTATAGCTTGAACATCATCATTAATTGGGCTTTACAGTCCGATAATAATTACTAATATTTGGCACCACTGCCTGTCAGCCTGTTTATTCCCAGAAACCTGACTGCCTTAGAGGTTCTGCCTCTCTTTTCTTCTTTTTTTTTTCGTTAAACAGTGGGAAAAGCCTCTGAATAATTCATCAAGAACCTTTAACATTATGAAAAATATAATCAGCTGGCAGTGCTGAGATATCTTATTTCTACAGGATGCTAACTCAAGTATTACAAGTGGCTGCAGGATTGATGCCAGAGCGCAGTAGGTGTGGATACACAGAGTCCTCTTTGTTCGAGGCAGTCTCAGCCCTTGTGGAGGGCTCAGAGAAGGCTGGGTGTTCCTCACCATGCCTACCTAGTGCCAATTAATAATTTAAATCCATTAATCGGTTAAGATGAACACTTAGTGTTGCTTGACTCACCACCACCAAGTGGAAGGGGTTTTCTGGGTTAAATAAAAGATCTTAAAATTTTGTCTTCTTGCGAGGGAGCTGGGAGTGCCACAGCTGCCTTCGTGAGAGGCTTCAGTTTTTATTTGGGAGGTGGGGGTGGGTGTCACTATGCCAAAAGTGCTTAAGTAAACAGTAATATCCATACATCATAAGTAGATGTC
Organism: Pachycephala philippinensis; assembly: GCA_013397055.1. NCBI lineage: Eukaryota > Metazoa > Chordata > Aves > Passeriformes > Pachycephala > Pachycephala philippinensis. The sequence goes on along the minus strand of VWZT01006077.1, from coordinate 730,294 downwards.
TGAGAATATTAGCTGTTTATTTCCCTGACATACTCTGAGGAGTCTGTGGGGGGCTCTTGCAGGAGTCAGGACCTCGATGTAATATACAAGCTTTGATTCTGATATTTCCCTTGATAACTGTGCTCTACCATATTGGGGTCGGAAGTCAGCAAAGGTTCATTGGCTGTTGTAATGCTCACTGTCACCAGTAATAAGTACAAAGGACTTGCTTTAAAAGCTGGCTTATAAAACTTTAAGGAAACTTGGATTGCTTAAGTGAACTTCCAAGGCTCTTCAGGGGCCAAGTGCACTTTGGTTGTCTACTTATATTAATTTCACAGAGTTTAAAGGGTCAAGCAATGCAGTTGGTGATGCTTATTAATTTATGAAACACAGAACCTTGCACTATCTCGCTTTGACCACTTTCGCTCTCCTTTTAGAAAATTTAATATACATTAAAGCTTGCTAGACAGGGGCGCCCTAAAGGATTAAGCCCAAAGTTCACAGCTGGACTAAAAGGTTCAAAGACGTTGTATCTGCAACACTGATTTGATTCCAAGTGACGTTCAAACAACAGAACCAAATTGTAGATGTTTGAATGTGTAAGGAAACAGCAATTAGAGGAATACCACAGAACAGCAAAGGATTAGGATTTATTTTCCTTAAAATGGTAAAACTGATTACAGCCTTGTTCTTTCTTTCATGGGGGGATGTGTTTGATCACATCAGCTTTTGGGGTCAGTGGTTGTCAAGAGCATATTTTGGTGTTACAATACAGCTTGCCAAGCTCTGGAGGTTCATGCAGACCTAGTAACTCTACAGAATATATTTGATTGCTGTGGAGATGTGAACTGAGCTCTGGGTAGGAAAATATTAGCCAGGAGGGAAGAAGGAAAGGAGAAATGGATAACTACTGGATTAACAGGGTTAGGATTTAGGAACATGACGTAATCCTATTCAGGGGTATTTCTGCATTCTGTTTACTTGCCTTTGAATTGCTTTGGTGTCCTGTCCAGGGGAGATAATTCCAGAAGCCATTCACACCCCAGCTGCAAATTTGATTCTGTGTTCAGGTGACAAAGGGAACGTGATTGCAAAGCTACTGGAAAAATTGGAAGCCAAATTGGCCCTGATGGTTGGTCTGTGTGGTCTCCTTTTGGAATCAACAAGAGGGAGAGGAGAATGGAAGACAGGGAAATGAAGAGTGTCCCACTGTACAGAAGATGAGTTTATTTAGCCAGTTTGTAGAGGGGGAAGCAAATTTCGTGTTATGCCGGGTCTGATTCCTGAGGCCCTAAGGAACCTTGAGGAAGCAGTTGTACTTCACTAGAAATTTGCTGTTGCAAAGAGAGACTCTAAACCCTGTAAGGGAGTCCCAGTGGTGAGGAGTGTTTACATTGCAGCTGGGCCCAAAGAGCCTCAGATAAGATTGTGGGGCCCTGTGGAGCATCACATACTGGGAGATTCTGTGGCTGGAGATGATTCATAGCTTTTAGGGGGGAAAAAGGACAAAAATGTGGGGGAACAAAACAGCCAGGAAGAATTTTGTGTGATCTGTGGCACTTCATTTCCAGCCAGAGAACAGAACTCACATGTCCAGGACTTCAGCAGCCTTACCCTTGTATTTTAAACCCTTTAAATAGAGAGAACAATGCAGAAAATCCCAGAGGACACATGAGAAAGGGGGTTGTACCTAATCCCTTTATCATTTCTTTGCATTTACTTGCTAACAAAATATATTTTTCTTTAGAATGGCCTCTGAGATTTTATACTATGGGGTATTTGGTTTAAAATGTACTGTAACCTTCCTTTTTTAAAATTGATCAGATCAGCCTTGAACACTCAAAGAAAAATCTGCCTGCTCTGAATATTGCCTGAGGATTTAGAAAGGTCTTTCTTGGAAACAGAAGAACAAGATGAAACAATTATCTGTAAAGCATGGTAAGAGAGAAAAAGAATAAAGGAATGAGTTATGTTTGACTTGTCTTCTTCCAAGATACGGGTTTTTTTTGGTTTTTAGAGTAGACTTTAGATGTGGGAGATTTGCAGTGTCTCGCAAGAACAAGTTTCAAAACACAAGCAGTTTTCCTCCTGTTCTGGTAACTTGTAGACCAAAAAAAGTCTTTGTTTTGGCAACTTGGTTTGCAGTCAGACTGTATTATTTGCTGCTTCAGTTGTAGGAGAAACTTTCCTAATGACAGGTGTCAATCAAAGAAATGTTATCTTCCACCTGAGCAGAAGCAACACTAAAATTTGAGCTGTGTTATTAATAAACAAGGAGCCAATGGATGTGAGAGCAGTGGACACCCTATGATCACTTACTCTGAAGGGATGATTGTCAGTCACACCTCAATGGCATCTGCTTGCAGATATAATGAAGAAAGATTGTCATTGCTGTAAGTGACTGCAGTGACTCTGGTCAGCAAATAATAAAGACATTGTCGCAGTGATCAGCCCTGCCTCCCAGGTGCTGACACTGTTAAGTGATATCTCAGTGGGATTTGGGTCCTCAATTAGGTAGCTGCACTTGAAAAGCAGAAAAAACCCACCCTTCTTAATAATTAATTTCATGCCATTCTCTGCACTTCTGAACTGAAAACTCAGTCATGAACAAAGTCAGCTTATTTGTGCACTGACGAAAAAGAGAAGAAACAGTGAAAGACCTTTAAAGCAAAGACCTTGATTTAGTATTGGAAATGCAAAATGTTGGCAATATATGAGTTTCTCCAGAGCGGATTTTGGATCCTGATGGGGTGAAGGAAGAATGAGCCATTTCCTGTGTCCTTTGGAAAGGTAGAAATAAAATATTCCTTTAGTATTCCAGCTCTTCCTGGGGTGCTAGCTGCTGTTGGGAATTGTACACAATCCAGAATCCTTTTGTGTCTGTCCTTACCTTAATTTGTAGCTTCAATTAAAGGTGTGTGAAAGGAGCTTGGATGTATGGCCCCATCTGCATAGAAAGGTACAAATGTGAATAATAAAATGGACCAGCCCAGTCCTGACAGAGCTCAGCCGAAGTGAGAAGTGAGGAGAATTCAAGACCTGCTTCTCTTTTAAAGATCCAACCAAGCATCCCAAAGGCTGCCTTGTTTATCTGCCAGTGACCCCTGGTTCTCCTGAGAAGGGTACTTCAGTATCTGGGTAGTTTTCCAAGACTTAAAAAGCAGACTGGAAAATGTAAAAGGTGCACAGGAAGTTTCTGACTTTTAAATCCTTTTACCATCCCCGAATTTCTGTTGTGGTCACAGATGATGCAATACAGAGTTGATAAATTCACCTGCTCTTACGTCAGGCAAGTGTAAAAATTCTAGGTTTTGTTTGGATTTCTTGCCTTCCCATATTCCATCTCAGTCCAGAACAAAGGACTAAACCCTGCTGAAACAATTCATCCCCGGGGACTGGAGGCTGTTGTCTCTAATGCACAGATAAAAGTCAGTCATATCAGCTGCAGATGAAATCACAGATGAAATCTTACTAATTAATTGCATGAACTTTGTTTCTGCCTGGTTTGAGATTCTCTCAGCCTTGCAGAAAGATCTGGGCACCCATACTGTACACCTCAATGGGGCTGTTGATTTTCCAAGGAAGACTAACAATTTTTTGTGCCTAAAATAGCCCTGCAATTACTTCTGCTCACATGGTTTTGCCGTTACAAAATGGTTTCTGAAAACTGGTTTTGTTCACACGTGATTGAAAAGATGCCCTACGTTGTTCTGCCAAGTTAGGCACTGATTCAGGTTTATGACCATATCATTAATATTTTAGTACTGCATCAGTAACTGGTTGCTATTAATATGTAGTGAAACAGTGATATAAAAAGGGAGATGTTCCCAATCATTTGGCAGAATTTGCATTACAGCTGGATGAAATTTATAACACTTCTTCTGCAACCTACCAGTCTGAACTCCTGTTATTAATTTCTGCTGTGTTTATTTCTCCTTTATGTTCACTTTGGGTGATATTCTATCAAGTTTCCTGGCAAGCACCACAGTGGATATAGCTAATTTCAGCTGACTGCAGGGGAAGGACTTTGCAGAAAGTGAATTTTGAATTAGCACTAGTATTTGCAGAAAAAATCTCCCCCTAAGAAGCCTATTCCCCTCGGCCCGGCGTCAGCAGCACTTAAGTGCATGTGAATGGCCCTATTGACTTCAGGTAGGCAGCTGTTTAATTACCTTCCTGAATCAAGGCCAGCACCAGGAAACAAGCTCCCAGCACAGACCTGGGCGCCTCATCTCCCGAATGCCCGGCTTCTGAGAGTGACCCACGGACTGTTTGACTTGGTAATTTGGCAAATCCTTTCCAGTCGAGAATAAATTCGAGGAAATCATCATTTGACACACCGAGAGGTGAAATTTGTGCAGTGTATTTTTCATGACGAGGCAGCTATTGCCCGGATTTATTCAGCCTGCTTGGCTCTTCCTGTTCCAACAGTCCCAGCAATCACATTTTTTTCCCCCCACGTTTTATTTAGGAACTGTGAGATGACAGGACTCTTGCCTCTCTAGCAGGAAGGCGGCGTGCTGCACGCAGCATGCTGCACACAGGAGCAGGAGGATAAAGAATGACATGCTACTCTCTAAGCTACAACTATTTTTTTTTTCCGGCTCGCATCTGCTCTTGTCCCTCTTCTGTTCTCAGATCACTCTTCAGCTTCCCTTAGGAATCCAGCTGTGTCATCACATTGTGTGGCATCCTAATATTTCATACTAAGCTGTAAGCCAATTAGGAATGACTACTTACCATGCTGAATCATAGGAAGAGAAAAGGATAATGTGTCCTTCATATAACGAACCTCCTCTTTTTTGGCAAGACGGATCACCTACACGTTATATTTATAAGCCCTGTGGCTTTTCACTCTACCCAATTAGGGTGCAGCTTCCTCTCACACTGCCGCAATATTTTAAGGGACTTATTTACAGATGGATGCTTATTGAAAATGCTGACCTGCTACCATTGTACCTCATGGCACCTTTCATCTTCAGAGACTGAAACACTGGACAAAACTTGATGTTGTAATCACCTTTAACAGGATGAGAACACGAGTGCAGCAAAATATAAATACCTTGTCCTGAGTTCCTAAATGGACTGGTGACCCTGCATGAGGGTATAACATTATCACATGCTGCACAGGGTTCAGTGAGATGTTGATTAAAGTCAAACTGTAAAATAAAGCCTGTTAACATGTAAAAGGAAGAAGAACGAACCATTGATGTGTATTGGGGAAATGTGTGAAATGTTTAGTAATGAGAATCAAAGATATTAAAATATATTTCCCAGGCTGGAGTAATTAATGGGCTATTATGCCAGGTGTCTAAGCTGCTCCGGGGTCTGGGATAAATTGTGTTCCAGCAGAAAATGCAAAGTATTATTTCAGTGGAATGATTTTAATTGTAGTGGAACCTTTAGGATGCCCCCTTTCCTACAACTGGTGTTTCTTTTTCCTAAGCTGCTTAAGGAACTATTGGTGGTATTTATTGTCCAGGAAGAGATGTACTCCTTTAAATTTGTCTTTGGACCCTGGCAGTGTTGGAAACTGAAGACTCTGGTGACCTGTGGCTGGTACTTGCCATCCTTCAAACCTTGTCTAGCCTTATTAGTCCTCAGTGCAAAGCCAGCAGGGCAGCAGAGAAGCCAACCTCCCCTCAGGTGACAGATTCTGTGTTCAGTCACAGCAGGGATTGCAGCCATGTGAGAGCCCTGGCTGTGGATACCTCCAGGGAGAAAGGACAGCCTTGCATTCAGCTCCCCAAACTGCGTTTCCCAGACCAAGTCCAGCCATTTTTGTTTCCTCTGCTTCTGGGAGAGGTTGTAGCTAAACAAAATGTGGGAGACACTGATTTCAGACTTCTTCAGTGATGTCCAGCCATGCCCTGCTAGGGTTCAATTTCTTCCTCATTGTCCACATCCCCTTGTTTTTACCCCCAGATACCTCTGGGACAAACAAGTTCTCCCATAAGCTGCCAGGACAGAGCAGTGGTGAGTCACAACATGTGGGGCTGAAAGCACAGAGCCAGGCAGCTGTAGGGGATCAGGAAGATCCCTTTGCTTTCCAGGGTAACTAATCCCACCTGTGCTGAGCCCATTGGAGGGCTCAGATCTATGTTCTGAGCTCTCATGGTAAGGTAGAGCTGAGGATGTTGCAGTATAAGAGCTTCTGCAAGTAGAAGATGAAGATTTATGCTATTTTTCTTGCTAAGAGAAATCTTGAGTAAGTTGAAGTTAGTTCTGCTGTAAAGGTTTTGTGCTTTATCTGGAATAATGCTTGTTTTATAAACATGGGGGTTTAGAAACCTCTTGGCCTTCAAGAGAAAATTGCCTGTTTAGGAGCTGTACCTTTTGTATTGTTATTCAAAAATGTCTCAGTTAATCATTGCTAAAGGCCTTGCCAGCCTGTGTTGCAAATTCCTTTTTTTTTTTAAATGCAGCATGTATATAATTTATATTGTTCCTCTCCACGTAGATAAGGACTCATCTCAAATGTCAGGGTGGGGGAGGAAAAGATACATGACCCAGAGGGCAAGAATATTGAATGCACTGGCGTTGGACTTGACATTCCCCTAGTATTCCCTGTGATAACATCAATCTCAAGGAACCCTCCTGGTATAAATACAGAGCTGCTATGCTTAATATATATTTCCAAAGGAATTTCATAGTAATTGAGCATTAAATGATGTCCACTTATCGTAAAATGTTACTGTTTTTATTAAAAATTATAAATGGGCTTTAGCAGAACAGAATATACCAGATCCACACCACCATCTCTATTAGTCTTTATGTTACAATTGTCATTGACCAGCTTTACTGTCTTATTTTTAGGTGGTTCATAATTTCCCTAGCTGATCAAATGAAGATTTGTGAGCAAAGAAAGGCACCGGCTGAATTATGCAGTGCCATTGATTTTTATGCTCCTTGTTTTGCAGAACACGCTTAAAAATCTCCCTGTCTCTGTGATGGGCCTTATCAGCACCCAGAGGAGCTGGTGTGGCTGGAACACACGGGCTGCACTGGAAATCTCACCTTGTGGAGAAAGAGATGCCAGAGCTGGCCTTGGGATAAACCTGCTGGATGTCCAGGTATGACCCGGGCAGGCTTTGGGGGTCTTTACCCAGTGCAGGGGTTGTAGTGAACCATTACAAACCTGTTGGCAAAGGAATGAGTGACCTGAGGGCTGCCCAAAGGGAATGGGGCTGCCCAAAGGGAGTGGGGCTCGCTGCTTTACAGCCAAGGAAGTGCCTGTGTGGGGAAGCTGTGTCTCATTCAACAGCATTTAAACCTGAGAGGAATGATGGCAGATATTTCATCTGTGGAGGTGCTCAAGGCCAGGTTGGATGGGGCTTGGAGCAGCCTGCTCTGGTTTAAGGTGTCCCTGCCCATGGCAGGAGGGTTGGATCTAGGAGGTGATCTTCAAGGTCCTTTCCAACCCAAATCAGTCTATGATTCTATAAAATATTGGCATTTCCCTTCTCTACAGACAATGGCTCTTGCACAGAGTACCAAAGCACCCACCCACAGAGCCTCTCCTCACTGAGTTTCAAAGCTTTTCAAGTTTGAAGAACAAAACCAAAGTAAATGTGATGAGGGTTTGGTTCATTTCATGGGGAATGTTGGTTATTTCACTTTGCTGCTTCGTGTCATTTGGGGATGCTTGACATTACAAATTCCTGAAAAACTGGTTAACTGTAAAATGGTTTCTAAGACTGAACAGAGTAAGGTTTGAAAATTGATAACTGATACCTATTTGCAAAATGTGACCCAAATATGTTAATTATTTTAGCCCTCCCAAGACTATAAAAGAGGTGATTAGGTGTTTATAGCAGAAATGATCTTACAGAACATTGCTACTCTATTTTATTGTCATTAAACTACAAATAATGAGCCACTAAGAAGTAGGAGGGGAGCTGTGAATGGAAGTTATGGCAAAATTCATTATTTCTGTGTTTGTTCTTGAGGCTTGAAAGAAATGACATATGTGGGCTAGAAATACAGCTCTTTCTATCCTTCAATCAAGTCTGGTGTGGTAGCATTTACCTTTTACATGTATCTTTTATTGGATTTTGATGCATTATGTAGTTCAGCTTAGTATTTTGGCTTTTTAATTAGCAGGGCTTCACCATGGCCTGTTTGTCTCTGCTGCTGGTCTCTGCATTTTCTGTAGAACACAGCCCATGGGAAGATGAGCAGGAATGCCTAAAACCTTGTAAAAAGCATTAAATATTGTTCTGTATAATGAAAAAGGGAACAAACCCTCTCATCCCAATATATGAGTTTCTGGGAACTTTCTGGAGTTCTCTCAGAACTAAAAAGAGGAAATGCCAAAGTCCAGTTGAAGTGAAAGAAGGTATTTTCTGACCATGGGAGTAAGGAGAGTTATGAATGCAGCCCTATCTTTGCCCTTATTGTTTATTAATGCAGCCAGGGCTCACACAGCCCCTGCTTCTCCTGCTGAAAGCCACAACTGGCCTGTGTGTTCTGGTTTGTATGTGAAGTGACAGGAATTATACAGTCTCACTCCACAGACCAAACTTTTCACACAGCTTGGATAGAAATGAGCCCCTGGGGACTCGGGGTGCTGCCAGTGCTCTGTGAGACTCTGATGGCAAAGCCAGCTATCAGTTGTTAATCCCAACACATCATAGGAGACACTTTCTATCTCCTCCTGTAATGTTAATGCAGCTGGAATTCCATAAATCAAATCTCAGCCGTAAAAAGGTTAATAAGTTTACACTATATAATTGAAAGCCATATTGGTGATTAAAAGGATTTTATATATCAGTTTTCTGGGTCACCAGCTAATTATTTTTGGTGGCCTGTAATAAAACATAGCACCATAGGCAGATAGAGGCTGTAATCACATAATATATGAAAAAAAGCATTCACATTTATTTGAGATGAGGTTGTGTACACCAGCTTGTTGAACAGCCTTTGAGGTATCTCTCTCCTAGTTTGGAGGCAATGGGAGAACTGCACACTCCGTGTACTTGGTGAGGTTCATCCCAAGTTATTGGATTGAGTTTTGAGGTCTGGCACTCTCTCTCCAGAGCTAAGCCCAAGGGAACCGACTGTCACCTGTGATGGAAAGGTTCTGCCGAGGCACTGGGGATCAGATTGCTATTATAATTCATTTTAATGTATTCTGCACATACTAATCATTTATTGGAACAGGATCTTCTGTAATAGGGACATGACTAGCAAGAGACAGAGACGATTGATCATCCTTGCCCAGAAAGGATAGTTAAAAAAACAAACAAAACCCCCTCCCTTCTGTACAAGGGGCAGGTGTGTGTGCATGTATGAGGGATTGGGTATTCAGTGTGGAGATGGAGAAAAATTGAACCCAAAGCTTACATTGAAATCTCTACAGTAAAAAGGAAACCTTCTGTACAAGGGCAGGTGTGTGCATGGGCATTGTGTATTCAGTGTGGAGAGGGAGAAATTCTGAACTCAAAACTTGATTTTCAATTTCTACTCTATCAGGCTGAAATGCCCTTTTTGGAGCCAGAAATCTGGGTGCAGATGTTCCAAACTCGTGCCTCTGTTCTGCAGGTTTTATGTTTTTAGTGTGTTTCTCTGATTGTTGCAAATTCCAGCTGAGGGCAAAGGCAGGTGTGGGGTGTGCAGGTGGATTTGCAGGGGGGGTGTTTACACAAATAATTCACAGGTTGCTTCTGCAGTCTCTGGGACCTCCTGTGGGCCTGTGTGAGGTGACACAACCACAGCCCTCGTTATGGTTGAACAACCCACTGTTTTGCCTGGTGAGCAAAGGGCAAACAGCACAATAGGTGCTGTGTTGGGTGAGTGTTGGGCACATCGTTCCCATTGTCAGGGCAGGATCTGAGATGTGACCAGAAACAAATTACCTGATGTTTAAATCCCTCCTGGACAAGGCTTGCAGAACCACTCAGGGGAGCAAGACCTTCTGTGACAACTCTTTCTGTAATATTTTTTAGATCTTTTAGCTACAGCTGTGTAATTGGCAAATCATTAACTCTTAAATGCCCATTGCATAAAATCAGTGCCATGACATATTATACTGTAACAAGTAAAGGTTCAAGTCCTCTGCCACTAAAATAATTTGCTTGTCATCTCCTATATCTAAATAGGAGCTTTTCTGCACGGAAAAGAACATATTTTTATTCAAATTAAGCTCTTAAAGTGTTTCCTAGCAGCATAGCTACAGGGTGTGATACTCAGTTTTAAACACAGGCTGGGGAGGTTAAAAGTGGAATGGCAGCCGGGTGAGTAATGGCCTGTGAGTCAGCTGCTAAACTTGACTTGACAACCTCCATGTTGCCACCAAGTCAGAAGTCATTCGTGTGACATTTTTGAGGGTAAAGAAGTAAAAAATAAGCTGGTAGTTTCCACTGGTAGAAGGCCATATCTGGGCCTTCTGAACAAAGACTGAGAAGGGGACAAGTTAAGCAGCAATAGTGCAAATGAGGAAAGAGTGAGAATATAAATTGCATCCACAGTTATAGGTGGATATCTATACAACTGTAGATAATTCAAATACCTCAGGTGTGCCCCTGTGAAGTTAAAAGGAAAAGCAATGTGGTTGAAGGGTCTGACTGCTGGAGGGGCTGTCCTGTCTGATGCTGAGCAGGCCTCCCTCCAAGGGCTCTTTGCAGCTGTAACTTGGTTAGCTTTGATTTGATCAATTTGGGGCTGAGAAAGCCAAATAACACTTCTGCAATCTGCTGCTGTTATGGTCTGGAACAGCAGAACTGCTCGCCTTGCTGTCACTTTGTTCAGCCTCTCTCTTTGGAGAAATTTTTGTCACCGGATTGGTAATATCAGGAAGTTGTTATTTTTTCACACATAATCAGCAGCAGAAAGTGCACGGTCCTGTTTCAGCCTCCAGGTGCTTACAGACTTTGTTAAAATTGACAAAGAGAGTGAGAACCGAACGGAAAGAGATGACGAGGTGACCTTGACAAGGCTGAGTGCTAAGGTAGTGCATGGGAAGAGAGGGATCTCATGGCTATCCTGGGAAAGAACTTCTGTCTCTGACACAGTCCAGTTTTTCTAAATAATAAAATCACAAGAATATCTAGAGAGAAATAACATATCCTGTTTGATAGCATCAACAGAGATAACAGAAAGGAATTTGAGCATCCTCTGTTTAGTTCACTGCTTGTGACATATATGGAATGGTGCCCTCTGGATGGAGCTTCTGTCTGATATATTTTAGGTAGCATAGGCAAGGAAGGGAGGATTCCAGCAACTATTCTGTATCTGACCTAGAACAAGAGGTCAGGACCATAATATGGCCTCTAGTACTCCTTGTCACTGAAATCCTTTCACTTCACGCCTTATTGCATAAGTTCAATATACTTTTGGGCTAAAGCTCTCCCGAGCACTTAGCTCTCTAAACTCCCTACTCAGCAGGTGGCTTATTTAAATGTGGCTGTCAGCTTGGCCAGTGGCCAAAAGCAAATGGCTCGATGCGTGAACCGCAGTGTTTGGGTTTAATCCTGCTCTCGTTCCTGCCAGCACAATCCTCCTGGCTCCGGTGGGGTTGTGTGGGGTACAAGTGAGTGCAATATAGGGCTGTCTGCTCAACTGTTTGTCAAATAAATCTATGGCCAGTCACTTGCATTATGTCAGCTAAACATTTGCCTGGCACTTTCGCATCTGCGAGCCAAGGAGGAATTCTGGGTTGTTTGAAATGAAAACCATCGTTGTCAACTCTCACTTAACCAACAAGCATTTCTTCTGTCACGTGTAAGTAACTTATTTTGCAGCCCACAGCCTCGAAGAGGAAATGTAAAGTTTTTCTAAACGACCAGTACAAATGGGGATATTAGCTGCTTAATTGATTCTTCGAAATTTGGGTCTTATGACTGAGCAGGCGAGATGGAGGCAGAGGGGAAGCACATGGTTTAAATTAAATATATGGAAAATAACTGCCAAATGATAAAAGTATATTTTAAAAGTAAGCAAACCTGTTTTCCCTCTGTCTCCACATTAAATGTGTCAGGAAAGGGCCTTTACAACTAGGTGGTAATTAGAGAGGAAAAAGCAATGCTGTCAGAGCAGTCAATCTATCACATCCTCTACTGCCTAAATGTTACCAGCAATTAAACAAGTTAGTAGGGGAAAAACTTGACAAGCAAGTTTTATCACAGAATCATCTTGGTGGAAAAGTATGCGGGTGCTCTGATCAGATTCCCCTGTGCAACCCCAAAGATTTAAAACTCAGCCCCAGGAATGCACGTTCAGACCAAAGAGACTGTTTTCTTTCCCAGACTACCCAGGCGCAGGGAAGATTAGAATGCTAAAAATAAAACAACCTTTCCCACCTCCCCCTTCCTCTCCCCTCCAAAGTCAAATCTGTCCAGGTTGACTGCTCCATTAAATTCAAGAACAAAAAGTTATAAATTGAACATAGGGAGAGCAGTGCCTTTTCTTAAAGTGATGTTTCCTCGCCTTAATGGATTTAGCTATGGCAGGGAGTCAGAGAGAAGCTGTCTTAACTAAATCTTTGACTGATTATGCATTTTTTTTCTATTCATACAAGATAGATTCATCATTCCAATTTGTCAAGCTGGCGAAGTTCCAATTAATTACACCAGGAAAAGCTCAAGCTGCATTAGGCCTCTGTCAGGCCTAATCTAGTGCTTCATTTACTGGAGCCCCAAATGAAGAGATATCAGAGGTGTTGTTCCTCTTGGTACTTAATTTGATGAATGCCCTAGCAGCACGATCGGTGGCAGAGGTGTGTATGTGTGTGTCTCTTCATCAGCCACCACTGCTGAAGTCGTCATGCTTTCCCTACTAATTTGAGGGCTCATCTGTATACTGGATGTTTTTTTGGAAGGTCTATTCTTCATCGATATGCCAAAAGGTTTCTTCTGTGTGTGCATGTGTCTGGATGCCTTTCCAGATCTGCTGGACCCGATTCTGAGCTCAGTGGTGTGATGAGCTGGGATTCAAAGCCTTGTATGTAAATGTAAAGCAATTGCAGTTAGATTGGGTGCTGTAAAGGGCTGTACATTTTGACATCCCTGTTGCATGTTTGCAGAGGGAGGGCAGCTTTGCACATTGCTCATAAGAAAAGGGGGGTTATCATCCATGTCCACTGTAAAGAAGTGGTCAAAATGCTCAAATAACCTGCATCATTTGTTTGCTAAATGGATTTGAATCTTTGATATAAATATATATGTGCTGTATCAACACAGTGAAGGAGTGTATGCAGGTACAGATAGACTCTGACACCACTCTGGTGGGCTGCTATTGACTATATACATCCTATGCTAATTCTTAAATATTTTACAGTAAAGACACTATGGACCAAGAACATATGCTTCTTTTCTGCAGCACTTTACGTACGAATTATTCAGCATAAGGTGCCAGAATGCCAATATGTTTAGCTTACTTTTGGCTTTTAACCACTGCTGTGATTAAAGATGTAACTGCAGCAGTGCTGTCACTTTGCACGTAGGTTTAGGTGTCTCAGAAAGGAGGAGGCATTAGCCAAGAGTAAAGTAGCTGTGTACTTTGGCTGAGTAAAATGCTAAAAGTCTTCATTTGCCAGCAGTTCCCATGCTGGGTTCCTGAGTTTATTTTCCACTGACTGTGTTTGAGAGACTGGTGTGTGCAATGATGATTTTTAATGGCAGCTATCAGACATGCATATGGTGCTCAGCAGGAGCCCGTATTCAGAGCAACCAAGGAGAGAATTGATGCACTGATGGCTGTACTACGACAACTCTGGAGACAGTTTGGACCTCAACTGGTGCTCATTTTTGGAAGGAAGGTCTTTGTATCTGTTAATACATCAAATTTGCATCTGCCATTAGTGTGTCAAAATGAGATAAGCCGAGTTGTATGGCAACAGGGATAACACCCTAAATCTGGTCTTAGGTGAGATTTTTGTAAGCATTTCTCTTTTGCTTCAGGACAAAATGAAATAAAGACATTTAAATCCCCGTGGGAAATGTTGAAGGGAGAGACAGGCTGCAGTTGTAATGATCTCTTTTCATTCTGCACAAGAAGGCTTTTGCTGGACTTATACATTTGAGGTTGGTTCTTAAATGTTCTGCTTAAAAAGTCACTGAGGACCAAAACCATATGTTTCTTTTCTGCAGTACCTTATGTATGAATTATTCAGCATAAGGTGCCAGAATGCCAATATGTTTAGCTTACTTCTGGTTTTTAGCCTTATGTTTTGTGTTAAGCAGGTTGTTTAAGCTCACCTGTTGAACTTGAAATAGCTAAAAGCCTTTGTGTAGTCTGGGCCAGACAACAGTGAGCTCTTGTTGTTTCCAGGGCTCTGGGCTGGACCCTTGGTTATTGTATTTGCACCCATATGCCATAGGCTGACTTGGCTTTGCACCTGGCAGTTCCTTTACATTTGCTGGTATTTGTCTCTGGTTTATGATACCTGCTGGGGTATTCTGTGAGTGGTTTCAATGTATATTAATGCCAGCAAGTACCTGAGGCTGTCCAGAGCTGTCAAGAACAATGTACCCACTCTAGGTAGAGATTGTCTTGACTGGTTGTTTTTCATATGCACCACTAAGATGGAGCTGGAGAGAGATGGTGTTGTTCTCTCTGTCCTTTAGAGAAATGAGAAATGCTTGTTTGTCCTTCTGCTGAGGAGGCACAAGGTTGGAGGCTCAGTGGATGTGTCCATGGGCTGTCTTTCCCTCTCGTTGTGTGCTGATTTACCTCAGGGCTAAGCAGAAATGTGTCCCTGGAGCTGTGTTGGACTTGTGCTGTCACAAATTAAAAGTAACAAAAGGGATTGTACATAACATACTATCAAAGATCCTATTCACCCGTGCTCGCCTTGCTCTGGCACCAGAATGAGGTTCATTCACTGCTAAAATCCCACTTAACCTTTGAAAATGCAGCCTCCACAGTGCAATCATCTCACTCGGTAGCTTAAAGACTCTGATCACTCTTGAGTCATTTAGACAAGACAGAAGTGATCTCTTATGGACACAAGAAGTCCTGAAAAGGCCATAATCCAACAGAAATTTCCTTCTGCAAGGACGTGACCCAGAAAGCTAAAACTGTTCTTCCTTGGGTTCTCAGTGAATTTTCATCTGCATCCAACAGTGAATGCAAACTCTGCAGTAGTTTGGGTCATCACATGAGCATCTATCTCTGAGGAATGATTACAGATGATGAGTTATTACCTTTAAATAAGGGGTAATTAATGCTTCCCACTCTGACTTTAATGAAAGGATTTCCTGATGGAGGCAAGGGGGAAACACAAGGAATATATTGTATCAGTAATACCCCTTTGGGAGTTGTTGGCACAGTCTATGGTTAATAATTTGGAGTAACAAATAAATGTGGGCAACTTGTGATGTATGTATGGAAAAAGAGGTGTCAAATTATTCATTATGAATTATTCTGCCAGTTCTAATAATAACCCAGCTGTTGAGGAGGAAACGAAAGCTAGATCTGTCAGTGCAGACAGACCCTTTTGCAGTAATTCTATCTCTTTCAAATGGAAAAATATAAACTTCCTCTGAGAACAGAAAATTAGATAAGACAAAAAGAATGGGATCCCTGCTCCAAATTCATTTTTTTTTAGCTTAATGCACACTAATGGATAATAAAAATGGTTGATTAATGAACAACCGGCACACCAACCAGCTGAGAAAACACATTTTGGCAGTCAGCACTTGCAAAATCCATAGGTTAAAGACAAATTCAACCTCTGTCACTGCTCTCAATATGGGCAGGTGCCCTTACCCAGGCAGGAGTGTTTTCATGAAGAAAGGCCAGACTCTGTGTGTGTGTATATGTGTAGATATTGCCAGCTATACCTTTGGGCAGATTTTGGGTCACTGTTTACATGTAATACCTGAAGAAACCTGATTAAGCAGCAAACCAGTGTCTGGCAACAAGGGAGCAAATCTGGGACTCGAGAGAGATCAGTCCCGAGGCACATCCACAAGTTGCCATATGGCTTCAGATGGGCTCTTGTTCCCTCCTTGAGCTTCTTCTCTTCCCCTTCTCAAAGCAGGGGGTGAAACATTTCCCCTTAGTAGTTACAAGCTGCTTTCCTCCATTCAGATAATGACAGGTATAGATTGTGCCTGGTTTGAGAGGATGGTGCAATTAATTCATTTGTATCAACCTCGATGCCATTTGTGAGGAATGATGTGTTGAGCCACCAAAGGTGAAAGTGAGCAGAGTCTTTGGTGAGTGAGTCTCTCTCTGGATTTCATAATTTGGTCCCAGTCTCAAGGCACCAAAGGAGATTTTGCTCAGCTTTTCTAACTCTGAAGACACAGTTAGCACAGCCTGAGTCAAAGCCATCAATCTGAAACCATGTGAGTTGAAAGAAAATAATTAGAATATTTTTGTGGGGCTTTGTCATGTTTGAATATATTGCCTTTAAACATGTAGGGGAAAAAATATCTCTGCTATGTGGTGCTTGGTCAGGTTTAACACTCTCGTGCCAAAGGGTCGGAAAACATTAATACTGCTTTACTGATGAACCCTTTTCTAAAATATAAATAAACTCACCTGGTAGCCTGTATGTCATCCCTGCTTTGCATCTTGCACACTGTGCTCACGTCTGATTAAAACGTGAGCTGTCCAGGGCAGGACCCGTGTGTTCAGTGCTGGCTTGCTTACTGGTGCTATTATAAATAATTAAGATAATTATAGATTATGCCAGTGTTTATGGCAACTGACTGCTTTGGGTCGGCTTCTCTGAGGACTCCTGTCATCAATGAAAATTTTGCAAATGGAAGGGTTTGCAGACTCCGGCGCCAAAGATGGATTACCTGGAAGCTTTCAGAGCTATAAACAATGCACTTTCCATTTGCCTCTCCATCCTGTATGGAAATGATCAGAAACTGTAATTTTATAGTCCGAGTAAATGGGTGAGAGGCATCAACAGCATGAGTGAGACAGAGGCATTGTCTTTTCTGATGCCAAATCCCAGAATATTAAGAGTTTGCCAAAGGCGTTTCAGAGATAGGTTTCCTATCCTCATCAATAATTTAAAACATTCCCAAGTCTCCTCTGCGTAGCTCGGAATAAGAGCTGAAGGCACGGATGTCAGAAGGCAGAGTGACTCCCAATTAGTCAGGTAGAGTGCTTTCTTGTTGACTCAGCCAGGGCAAGGATAGCTATAAAACCCAGTCCTTATAGATTCCTTAATAGTTTTTCTCCTTTAAATCTGTGGTAATTTGTAGGAGATGAGTGGGCAGTCCACCAGGGTGCTCATTAGTGCCACGGAAAAAGCTCTGGGGCAGGCGGGTGAGTTGGTGGATGAGGCTGCTGACAGAATATGGGTTGGGGAAACAGCACCATATTGTGCCTGAGCAAGACCCAGAAAGAGAGGGGGCAGCTTTTAGAACCTGCTGGGAACCATGGCATGACTTGTGGGCTTTACCAGCCGAGGAGAGTGTGCAGGGATGCCTCCTGAACTGGGACTTGGTGTTTGAAAGCATTGCCATTGGGATTGTTGTATCTGCGTGGAGTTTTGAGGAAGTGATGGTGTTTTGTCCTTGCACACAAGGGTGGGTCCTATTAGAACATTTTGGTGTCATGCAGAAAATTGCTTGTGGGCCCCTAAAACTGGGCCACGTGAAGGAGTTGCCCTGAATCAGCCAATTTGCAGCAGCTCTCTGGCTGTGTCTATCTGGATGTGTCATAAAACTCTGGAGTGTCCTATCTGACCATGCTAAACGTGTTTATTTACCACACAGCTTATTGTGCACTAAACTCATCCACATGGCAGGCAATTTTCTAGTGCTTAGGCCACTATTTGACCCAGCTGCCATGGAGAAGGCTATATTAAGTCCAGCTGATCAGGGTTGTCTCCACAGTGGAACAGGAAATTAGTCTCTATAGCTATGTGACTCTGTCAGCTTTTTTACGCATTTGACACAACTCATTTCCTATAATGTGCAACTTTTTCTTACCATTTTTTTCCCCTGCTGTGAGTAACATTATTTTGATATTGCATTCCTCAATGTGGTATTCAAATCCTAAGCTGACACTAATTATGTATTATTGTTTTTTAGTTTTTTTAAATTTTCTCCTGACATTACTGACTGCACCTGTTTATGCCTTGGTGTCTCTAACTGCATGTGATTCCATCCAAAACATGCTGGTTCCTTGCACTTGGTTTGGAATTGTGTTTTGCTGCACAATTCTACATTTAATTGCAGCTTTGCAGTGCTTGTCTGGCCAGCAGCAGTGCTTGACTGAATCTTTCCTTTGAAAAAATGTGGATTTCTCAAAGCTGTAACTTTTACTGTTGAGGTCAGATTTTTAAATAGCTGACTACTAAGAAAAAAGTTACAAGTGCCTTGAAGATAGACATTTTAGAGATTAGAGAAGCTTTGGAAAACTGCAGGTGAAGAGAGAATGAAGAGTATGGGGTTGCAGGGAAGTGGGAATTTGTTTCCCTCTGTTGGCTCATGTTCCAGCACTGACTTCAGCCATTATGCAGATATTACTGCCCAGGCCTTGAGTTCTTATTATATCTTTATTATATCCTTATAAAATCGGGGATCTCATTCCAAAAGGAAAAGATCTTCAGCTCTGCAACTTGGATTTTCAAGGGGTGGTGTGTTTTTAGTGATGCAAGAGGTGAGACAGTGTCCAACATGTGGACTGAATTGTCTCTGTAGGCAAAGCCACTTGGTGCATGCTCCAAGCTCATGGCAAAGGCAAGGTAATTCACTCATCTAAGATTGAAACTCCAAGTATTTGATGCTCCAGGTCTTGTTCCCTGTTCTGTTAAGATGACAGAATTTCGTCAGCTGCAAATATGGTTTGATGCTCAGTCCCTTTGTCCTGCATTTTAAACTCCTGTGAAGCTGAGAATTGGCAGGGCCAAATTCTCACATAAATTGCACTGCTTTGGGTCTAAGACAGCTCCTCTACATTGCAAGGATTTTATTGCTGCTGTTCCCTGCTATAGAATGCCAACGTGCCTGTGCTTTATGCCTTGGATTTTACTGATCAGGTGGCTGGAGAGCTGGTAATATGCCACTGGGCCAGTGGCTTAATGCAGGAATTACTGGAAGCAGCAATCTTGGAGTGCTTTTTATGAGGATAACAAGGCTTTTGCAGACATTAAAAGCAGGAGAAATGCTTATTAGTTATGGGGAAGGTGAAAGGCTTAGAAAACTGATTAGTGTAGCAGTGTGGTCAGATTGAAATGAAAGCTCAGTGGCATAATCGTTAATTGGGTGCTTACTTACCTACTAATTTGAGCTTGGATGTCAGCAGTACTGCACTTCATCTCAAACCAGAGGTCAGGCTTTAATGCTACATCATAAATTACGTAAAGGCACAACACTAACAATTAGATAATTATGGAGACCCATGCTGTTGCAATTTAACTGGGCAAGTTCAGGGCAATCATGACAGGAATAGTGCTTAACCCTGAATCTGCTGCCTTTCTTTCAACCTGACAGCCAAATATATGTGGCCGAGGAGGTACCCAGCTGTCTGGCAGCCCACAGGTTAAAAGCATCTTCCCCTATTAGTCAGATTCATCAGATGGCCTGGGCGAACTCTGAGGCAATATTGCAAAAACATTAATTATGGTTCAGAAAGAAAAGCCTGCGTTTCAGTCTGCAGGAGATTCTGGGCAGGGCACAGCAGTCAGAACAGTTCTTGTGTTCACGGCACTGTTGTGGTTTTTCATTTGTTCCTAAGCCAAGCCTGTGTATATGTTTGGTTTATTTGCTTTGCTTAAATAAACCACCAAGCCAAAAATAAGTTTATCTGCAGGGATCTCTTTCCATACATCCATGCTGCTCAGGACAGACCCACCAAACCTCCCATTTCCAGCACTGGAACCATTCCCACAGCTGGTATCTGCCCAGCTGGGAGTGCTGCTTTCTGGGGGAGAGGTAGCACTGCAGAGCAGAGACAAGGCCACTGCAGAGGGTGGCTTTTTCCCAGCTGTTTTCCTGCTCCAACCCTGCTGGAAGGCACTTTTCCCACCTGCAGCCTCTGGTGACTCTTGCCTGTCATTCCCCAGAGCATTCAGCATGGATCCTCTTGCTGCCCACGATGGCTTTAATGGGGAGAGAGTTCGATCAGTGCTGGACATTTGAACATTCAATCCACAGGAAATATATTGGAGATCAGGGTGGAAAACACCAGTCAGGTGGATTGGAAAGTGATTGACAGCAGGATGAAATTAATAACGTGGGGATCTTGGGTTGCTTGGCCATTTGGCCGTGTGGTTTTAGACATAAGCAATGTACTCTCATTGAGAAATATGTAATGAACAGTGGTTTCTGTGGGGTCTTAGAAGCCTTCAGGCTTTATTGGAATTAGGGCTGGGACTTTTTTTAGTGCTGTCCTTTTACTTTTGTTCCTGATCCTTCTGGTAATCAGGTAAATTGCTCACACCATGGTATTTTATTACTTCTGTAAACATCGGGGTTTTTTCTGTGCTTGGCCAGGGCTGAGTAAACTCTGTGCATAAAAAAAGACTAGAACTGCCCACTGCTGTTATTTTGGCCCTGTTTTCCTTATTCAGGACATTTTTTACAATCAACAGAAAAAACATCCTTTGAGGAAATATCTCCTATTAATAGGAATGGTGTCTTATGGTGTACTGTGCAATGTTGTATGCTGACATTTTCATTTTTGGGCTGAGGGACTGTGTGCTTTAGCTTTAGCCATGTTTTGCTTTAGCCTTGGTAGGTAAAATTCCTTCAGGTGCTAAGTGTGTTATAAAAGTGCTAGGAAACCCTTAGCAGTGGCACATTGCTTTGAAAAATAATCTTATAACCTTTATATATGTGCTGCAATATAGCATGGTCAAGTAATGACACATCTGGTTACCTATTATTAAGGGTTGAGTTATGGTATGCTTTTTGTTTTAATTAGTTTGTGATAAACAAAAACTCAGGGGCTGTTCTGCTCTGGTAGTTCTCATTTTTCCTGCAGCCTTCCCTGCCCTTATGGGTTTATTAGTGTAGAAAAAGTGGAATGTTGTACTTGCAGTGTCTAGACTGCTGTGGTAGGCCAAGCAGGAGGCTTGGTCTGAACCAGTTGTCCATCATGCAGTGCTGGGGACTCTGGGCAGGTCAATGTTACATTTAATTTGGTAGCTAGAGGCTGTGTCTATGCCCAAACTCCCTACCAGCCCTGCAGGATAGGCTGTGTGGGCCAGGTTATCCTCTTTTGGGGGGATATGAAGAGAACTCATTTGCTCTTGCAGCCTGAAAACTGGATTTTTTTAAAATTATTTTTTCCCTATTGATAGTTTTTAAAGGGGAAGAGGCAGCTAAATTCTACCATGGTTGGGCTACAGCTGGCTGTGTGAGTCCGAGAGCTGTGTGTGAATGTTACTGGGCTCAGTCCCGCAGTGACCAGGAGGGGTTTTCTGGCCTTTGGAAAGAGAAATCTCTGTGTAGAGGCATCAGCCCTCTCTCCAAGCAGTAAAATCAATCCCATTCTTTAGCTGCCATCCTCCCAGCTCTGCCCAAGGGAGAGCTGGGCCAGCAGGTGTTGGGAATGGCCACGGTACACAGGGTCATGCTGGGTCTGAATCCAGGCCTTAAAAAGCCTTTAATGGATTGGAAATGATCTTCAGAGCAGGGGACATGCAGGAGCAGCCTCGCAGGCATGTTGACAGTTCTTCCCTCCTAACAAACGTGACACTGCTCTCCTGAAGCATTGGAGGGTATTTATTGCTGTACATCCTGGCACGAATCCTTTTCCAAAGGGGCTGAAGCCTTGGGTCTGTGACAATCTGATCAGCCCTTCAGAGCATGACATAAAAAGACCAGCAGTTCCTCCTGGCAGGCTTTACTAGCAAAAACCTAGCAAAAAAAGAAAA
>VWZT01006077.1:635763-708502 GCA_013397055.1 Pachycephala philippinensis | reverse complement strand
AAAAAAGAAGAAAAAAAATTATAAATAAACCCTCTTATGGGAATTGCAAAGGAAAACTTGGTCCTTAAGATGGTGCAGACCCAGAGGAGCTGCTCTGTCTGCACGTGTAGCTCCTGTGGGCAGCTCCTCGCAGCTGGCTCCAGGACACAGCCTCCAGGTCAGAGCTTGCCCAGACAGCCAGGGACAAACCTCTGCCAACCCTGGAAACTTCACTGCAGTATTTGGGCTTTGTCTGGAAGCTGTAGCTGCTGGCTGGAAGAGAAGGAACTAGACTTGCAGCTCTTGTTTTAAAAGGCACAGGTTTCTGGAGCCAAGAAGGAAAGCTGAGCAGCATAAAGCAAGTGTGCCCTCAAGGTTCAGGAAGCAGAAGGTGAATGAAAGGCACCTGCAGTGATTTCTTTTAGAAGGATCACTTGATGTTTCACCTTTTCATGTGGCTTCCTGACACTGGTGTCAGGACTTTTGCATCCTTGGGACTGGTGCCAGCGTTCACAGAGCAAAGAGCAGAGGCTGGTGCTGTGGTTCACTTATCTGGGCAAGATCCCAGGCAAATGTGACAGTGAAGTGCTGTGCCTGAAGCAAATCAAATGTTTGCACTGTGGATTAAAGGCACAGTGTTGATGAAGCACTAAATGCTCACATAGCTTGGTGCACCACAGCACTGGTGCCCAATCGAGGGCTTGATTCTTTACAAGCCATTAAAAATCCTGGCCATGCTTTCTTTATATCCCTTCCCTCTCACAGAAAATATCCAGAAAGGTAACTTTCATCAGTCTGTTTGTCTTCAAAACCATGGACCATTCCCACTGTAGTGTCTTGATGCTGATTGCCATGGGATTTATTGCTAGTGGATTGGGAACTGGGTTGAACTGAAGAACACCTGAACTGTACAGCTCACCTGAACTGTACAGCTGGCCAGGCAAATTGTGTTATCTCTGCAGAGTATGAATAAAACTACAGGTCTGGTTTACTCAATATCTGCACAGACCTGAAAGCTGTGGCTTGTTCCTTGCTCATGCCCAGTTTCTTTGGGCTACACTCCAGCATTGATAGTGCAGGAGATCTCCACACTCTGGGATTTCAGCAACCCCAGCACACAAAGCAAGGGGAGGAATATTGACAGTTTTACTGTGAACTTTTTTGCTTGCATCGGTGGTTTGCTATTCCCGTGTACAGCAAGGCTCTCGTATAAAGTAAAGACCATTTGGGGTCCTCTCTCTGGAGAGAAGTTGTATCTCCACAAGCCTCTGGAGTTTGGCGTTTCAAAGTAAAGTCACCTGGGTGAACAGTGGCATTGCCAGATGGTTGGGCTGTCACTGAGGAGGATTTAGGTGAGAGGGACTGTCCTGGTGAGACCTGCATATGGTCTTGGCAAACCCCGGGGCATGAGATCAGTGTCTCATCTCCTCTTGCACAGACAACGTGGTTCCAGCCAGCCAGTGTAAGCTTTATCACTCACCTCCTACGCCAGGGAGTCATCCCTGAATCTTGGAGAGATAGGCAGGCCAAAACCTAAATCTTGTTCTCTGCTGCTTGGAAGGGCGAAGGTCTGATTTCCACGCAGCCTGGCTGTGCCCTACAGGGCATTGCTTGATAGGTTGTGCCAAGACTCACTTTTCTTTGCTCCCAGAGGCAGTGCAGCATTTCCTGCCCTGTGCTGTGACCCCTCTGTCCAGCCCAGATTCTACCTCTGCACGCTGCTGGAGCTGGGGACTGGGCTCCAGAGGGATCCTGCGTGCAAAAGAGCCTCCACAAGAATGCAGTAACCCTGGCTATGGCCCTGGCTAAACCCCTCCTGTGGTACAGGGTCAGTTTCTGTGGCTCTGCAAAGCCTCACCCAGTGTCTCAGAAGTATATTCAAGGTCAGTGGACTGGTTTAACTTACACAAGATCTCGGTACTTTAGAACAATTGCTTGCTTGATATAAAGCTCTGTTTTATGTGGACATTCCCTCTCTTCGTTGGATATTTGCTTGCAATCAAATCTAAAGCTTTAACTGCCTTTGCCTTCAAAAAGCTGAAAATAATGTTTTCTTGCAGAACCAAATTCTGTATCATGCACAAATCAGAGATGTACCACTGTACACCAGTGTGTGACTTAAATGTGCATTGATTTTTCCAAGTGAGCTTCCAGTTAGTAAATCCCATCATGCAGACCCCCAGCAACACTTACAGGTGCAATGCTGCATGCACTGAAATCGAAGTTACCTTTGAGAAACTTGGCACCATGAAGCTTTTCCATGGTTGCAATCAGTAACAGCAGTGCTGTTGCTAACAGTGCTACTGCTCCATCTGTGACAGAGGGAGTGGGGAATTTAATCTGGACTTTGGTGCCCAAATGCAGTAACTGCATGGCCTGAGAGAACAAATTCTGTGTTTTCGTGGTACAGATGCCTCTGAAATCAAAAACCTCTTGACTAGTCTGGCCAGGCTGGGACTGGAAGTCAAGCAACATCATCATCTGGGGCTTGATTTCAGTTCTTGGTAATAAAAAAATTAAGAATTCTCATTGCATTAATATTTATTTTTGATACAAATGGCAAAACAGTTCAGCAAAACAGAATCTTTACAGCTGAGAGATGGAGTAACAAGGGGAAGAAAATGTCAATGCAAGTTAAAGCAAATTTAATAAAGCAAATAAAAACAATATACTGACACTGAAATATAATCTTAACACTCTGACTGCATCTGACTGAAGCCAGGAAATTCTCAGCTAAGTGTTCCCTCAGCCCTCTTAAATCAGCCCGGTTTGCTTAGGCATTGTTGCACATAAGCGCCTTTATGAGCTGGCCCCAAAACACTGGATGATAATAGGAGCACTAAGAAGATATTTATTTTGTCAGCTGTGTGTTTGGATGTATCTCTGATGGATGTATCAGCCCGGATTCTGCAAACCACTGGAAAAGCAGCTCCACTGGCAGCTTGTGCTCACAGGGTTTGCAGAATCAAGGTCACTGTGCTCCAGGAAAAGTGCAATCCATAAGGTGGGACTGAAGGCACCATGGTGTCACTGAAGTGTCTTTGTAGATCCCCTAATGCTGCTTTTCACAGATACTAGAGAATTGATCTTCACAAAATCTATACATTGAGGAGCCTCCCTTTGCCAGGTGAGAGGCCAAGCTCTGGCGAGGCTGTGATTTACCAGCAGAAAAAGCGTGTGTGGCAGTGCCAAGACTTGATCGTGCACTCTCAGTGCCTCCATTGGGTGTTTTCTCTCTGAGACGTCCTACTCATAGACTGGAAAAGATTAAAAGACTCAAAACTTGGGGCATCTGCACTGGCCTGCAGGTGTGGTGTAATTTGGTGGATTTTAGAGCTGAGAGGGGGCTCACCGTTTGGTTTTGGGAACTGAGGGCCTCCAGAGCCAGAATTGCCGGGAATCCTACTTGATTTGGAGACTTAGGATGAGGGCTGGGTCAGGATGGAGCTGCTGCACACAGCTGCTTTGGAGCTAGGAGAGGACACTGAGATGGGTGATGAGCATTTTAAGAAGCATGGCTTACTCCATAGCAATCTTTTTTTCCCTAAAAAAATTATCATAGAAAATGCTGGCCTGGAAAAGGGCGATAAAGTTTGCCACCTGTGTCTTTTCTCCATCTTTTACCAGAAATCTGGCCCTCAAAATATATTTGGAGTTCTGAATCTTTATATTTGTGCAAAAAAAAAAAGGTCTTTCTCACACAAGTAATCCTGTGAAAGCCTTTAGAGTCTGCTTGAGTCGTTAGGTCTGCAGGTCTTCTGGGTGAGATAATATAAGCAATGGTTTGTGCCAAGTGCTTGTGTTTTTGTTCCCCCACCTCTTAGGAGTCAGACCAGCCAAATTTGAACTTCCTGATACTGTTTGCAGTTGATTAAGAAAACACAGATATCAGCCAAATATATGCCTTGGTTGTTCTTCTCGCTTATGTTCAGAAAATGCACCTAATATTTCTCTTTTAGAAGCAGAAACAAACAGATTTCTTGCCCAGATTTGCCTTGTTGCTGGATTCCATGCCCAAGAAGCTTTGACCTGCCTGTGCCTCTCAAGTCCTCATTGCTAATCCTGACCATCTCTTTATTGAAGAACCTTCACAGTCCATATCCATCCTGCTTATCACTCTTACTCAGTATTGACAAACCTATGCCCACTTCTGACAGGCCACAACTAATTGATTTTCCACCAGCCGAGTTTTCTAGCAAACACTTTTGCAGTATCTGGCCTTATGAGTTCCCCCTGGGCTCGGGGAAAGGTGGGAAATATCTTCAAAAGTAGGTGTTTTTGTAATATTTAAACACTGTCTGGTCTCTTGTTTCACCCCTAAAAGCCTGTGAAAGACAGAGTGTCAGTGACACGGTACTGATCAAAATTTCTTAATTGCTTTTGCTGTTTTCCCAGTTTTTTTCTGTTTTGCTCAGGCTGTGAGATCTGTGGGGCTGGGGCTGACATGTTGTGCAGGTCCCAGAATAGTGAGATCTTAATCTGTGCTTAGGGCTTCCAGAATGTGTGGCAGTGAATGTATTAAACTGCCTCCTCTGCTTGCGTGCAGGAAAATCCAGTAAACCCATCTGGATAGAGCTCAGCCCTGCTTTTTAATTCCTTGCTGGTGGCCCACACTGGCCATGATGGGCTGCTTTGGGAAGGCTCCGAGTGCTCCTCCTGCTTCCCAGCGATGTGGGGAGGGTTCGGCTGCCGTGCTGAAAGGGTCAGATGCAAAAATAAATATCAGCGCCTTTCTCACTCCTGTAGTCTCAGGGTGGGAAGCTATTTTCTTTCCTAAAACCCCATTTATTCACTGTAGTAATTCAGGGCCTGACTATTCTTAGCTTTTACCTTTCTGTGTCTACAGGACCACAGGGCTGGGCCAAATCACAGCATAGCTCCAGCTGTCAGTCATTTTAATAATTATTATTAACCCCCTGCTGATGCTTTTCCACATGAAAGCAAAAGGTTCTTTGGCACTTTTCTTACTTTTCTTTAAAAGATGGAAGGTGGAATAACAAAGTTCTTAATTAGCTGAGCTGGTGTTGAAAAGCTCAGTGTCAGATTTCCAGGTCAGTGTTTGATGGAGGAATGATAGTGGGAAGTGATGCATCGACATTGATTAAAGAGCAGTGATGAAGCAAGATAAAATTGACATTTAATTCTTCCCAGCTAAAGAAATGTGACTGACAATACTTAAAGGTGAACAGTCTTATTTCTTGAATCAACAATGCAACCTGTAAAAACATCCGTCACAGCAGTCTTTTCTTAATTACTAACATCTAATTAGCCCCAAATCACTGTAGCGTGCTGATTACACTAAAAGGTGCCTGCCACTCTTTCTATTTTGGGTATAGCTGAGAAGGGCAAAGGATGTGAAATTAACTGGCACTTCCAATTGTTTCATCTGGAGACCTTGCAAAGAGTCCTCAGCTTTTCTCTCTGTTCTCCATTCCTTGGTCCAGCAGAACAGTAATCCCAGATGAGTGCTGGATGCTGACTGGGGACAGCTCCCTGGAAGCACCAGGAACCCCCCAGAGTGGTGTGAGGATGCTGCAAAAAGCCAAGCTGCTGCCTTCCCTGCTGTTAATAATGGGGAGGAATTAATATTTTATAGAACTAAACATGTTATTGTTGGCTTTTCTTTATTTTATGTAGTGCACTTCGAAGCTTCTTTAAAGTAGCAATTTAATGTTTCCTCACTTTAGCATAAGACCAACCCAGCCTCCTTTCTTCAAGCTGAAAAAGAGCTTTTGATGATCTTTTCCCTTCCTTTCGCTTTTTTCCCTTGAAAGAAACAGGGGGAGTAACAAATACAAATCCCCCAATACCTTATTTCCTACAAGGGCTCTGGAGTGCTGCTGATGCCTCTGTGAGGGTGTTCATGTTGCAGAAAACAGCGTTCAGGTGCTAAGGCTTGAAGCAGCAGTTAATGCTCATTTTCGAGCTCTGATTGAGTTGAAATACTGCTTGTTGCGCCAGGGTGACGAGGACAGGAGGTAAAATCCCAGAGAAGTAGCATCCTTTTATCAGTAGATGGTAGTATAACAACGTGGAAGGAGTGTAGCTCCTCTGAGGTTGTCCCAAGATCCAGGCTGTTGTACTCGAATCTTAAGTGAAAAAACAAGACAAAGAGAGGCAGAGGATAAGTTCAGGCTCCTGTTATGTTCTACTTTTCACCAAATAGTAGTTTACAGCAGAGGGAATGAATGTATGTTTTTATTCATGATTTATGCATGGTTTATCTAGAGCAGTGTGAATAATTGATTATTTTTGTTCTCTGGCAGTGCAAAAAAATTAAAATAAATATTTTCTTTTTAAGCAAAATAAAAAAAAAAGTTAGGAAATCAAATAGTGAAAGGGAAGGAGCAGACTCTTTTGTGTCAAAATAAGTTTTTTTTTTTTTTTTCCAAAACAACTGTTTTGTTCTATAAATGCTTTGCTTTGAAGGATGGTTTGAATCATTTAACATAAAGGAAATTGCCAAGCGAAACAGTTGTAGTTCAGTTCTGGCTTGTACATATCAAAATAACTGTTTCAAAACATTATTTCCTTTCCTATCTCTAAGGCAAAGAATTTGGTGAAACTGGGACCAGCTTCCCAGAAGATGGTGCTGCCAAAACTGAAATTATTGTGAGGATGTTTCAACCAAGGCCATCACCATCCAGCCTCTTGGTTTTGCCATTAATTGTCTCCTATGAAAATACAAATAAACCAGAATAAACCTGCAGAGGGGCCTTCTCTTTCTGTAAGCTCACATTTGCAAAGCCTTTTAGTTTGGGTTTTTTTTTTAATTAAAAGCAGACTTTTCCTGTATGTGAGCTCAGGGATCCCAGGGGCCGGATTCACAATGTAAATGCACTTAGGCTAAAGAGATCCGTATTGATTTGTACCAGCAGAGGATCTGGCCCAGTAGGAGCAAACTCTGCTTTTCAAGGTGGTATTGAATTTGTATGTGTTGAATTCTGTGCTTTGGAATTAAAATCAAGGATTTGATAGCAAAAAAAAAGAGAAAAGGAGGGATTTGTAGAGATATGGCATCCACTGTTTTCACTCTCCATGTCGTCTGATTAGCAAAAGCGCCGTGGTAGGGGTGATGTTGATGAAGATAAAGGGCTTTTTGGTTACAACTGGGTTCTAATCCAAACCCTAATCTATGTATGTGCTAATGGTTGACAAATGACACTTCTAAGGGGGAATAGAATCTATGAGAATTTTAGATTTCAAGCACATTCTGACTGGGTCTGTAGCTCATTGAAGAGCGATGCTGTTTTTCATCACCAACACTTTTTTTTCTCCCTTTCTTTGTTAAATTCTTTACTGCTAAAAATACATTAGAAATATTATCTATTTTTAAGTCCACTCTAATAAACGGACCTGTGAATTAAAAGCAGTAGTACAGTGCAAATGTATGAATACTTTGGCAGGTGGAGTGTGACCTGTGGAGGGCTGAGAATTTGTCATTCTATTAAAACCACACTTTTTTAAAGTTTATGCAGTGGGACCTGTAATTTCAGAGCAGGAGCCTCTTTCCATAGTGTCCAGGCTGGGGATGCTGTGGCCAAAAAGAGAATGGGGAGGTCTTGAGGGTTCTCTGGTGAGGGGGTGGCTTTTTGTGGTGAGCCTGGACTTGCAGCCATGGGGCTGTCACAGCAGGTTTACAGCAGGATTTTACTTTGTCCTGTGTTACAGAACAGTTTGTGTTGGAATGACCTTAGAGATTTGGTGAACATACCTGAAACATGGCTAATTCTGCTGTGATAAGTTGGGATGTAACAAGAAATTGTTCTTTATCCTTGGTTGCTTTGTGAGTTGAGGTTTTTGTGTATGAGGTGTGTGTAAATATGTGTATGTATTTATATATATATCCCATATTTATGTATTTAGTGTCACTGAAAGACACCTTGTGAGGAAAGCTCTGTACAAGCTCCCATTGCATTTACTTTGCCAAATCCTCCTTTATGCTCTCCCCTCACTCACCCTGACTTCCCCAGGCCTGTGCCGAGGGTTTGCTGCCAGACCCGGGATGGGACTACAGGAGCTCTGGAGAGCTGGAGGGGGAGGCAGGGCAGGTCTTTCACCAGCAGCATCTTTCTCCATGCCCAAGAGGAGCTATTTAGTGTTTCACATAGAGCTGCTGGCCTTGGGAACAAATCCTGCAGAGCCATAGGGGAGCAGCTCGGTGCTGGGAAGGGGCCTGGGAAACTGAGGGTGGGCGAGTTTAGCACTTCAGGCTGCATGTGACAGAATCTATTGAAGTGCAGCTCTACACAGAGCATGTGGGAAGGGAGAAGGACACAGGAAGGCATTTCAGAATACTGGAGTGCATAAAAAGAGTCATTGTCTGGTACACGCAGTACTTTATGGGGACACTCAGGCTGTGCAAGATGTACAGTAACTCATCTGCAAATGCGTCCTGGCTGTGCCACACAAAAAGCTGTGACAGGAAACTTTCTTTTCGTGTATTTCCATCTAAAGGCACAACACACAGGTGAAGGGTATGCTGCAATATGTGAACAAGTGCTCCGGCACGTATTACATTAATAATTTGCTAAATCAATTGTTTTTATATCTTAAACAAAAACTTAGTTAAAAACTATCCAGACAAAACTAAAGCATGCCAACTTGCTGGTCATAGCCAAAGTGTCCCAACTTACAGTAGACTGGGTGTTAGTTTGTGTTATTGATACCCCAACCACAGCTTCATCTGGGTAGAGATGTGTGATGCACTTAAAACGAGAACCCCAGGAGATGGATGAGGTTTATGTCTGTGTGGGCTGGTTTATGGCTCTCTGGATGGAGAGATGAGCCTTGTGCAGAAAGAATGGTGCAACTGAAGAAAAAGACTCTCAGTAATTTTAAGTGGCTCTGATTAAGGTGAGACTGATGCTACCACTCCTGGCTGCTGTTGTTTGTATCTGGTGCTAGAAGGCCAACTGCAGGAACATGGAATGTCTTGTTCCAAGGATTAAATCCAGCATAGCAGGAACCTTCGTGCTCTTTTCCAAAGAGTGAACATGTGTGTGTGCACATCGCGGGGCGGGGGGGGCACATCTGGGAATGACAAGCATAACCTGGCAAACCTGTGCTGGGAAACCACAGCCTGATGGCTGCTTGCAGGAGCTCAGGTGCAGGAGGTGCAATAAATCCTTCTTCCTGTTCAGGTAGGGAATCTTCAGATGACAGGATACCTAAAACAATTCTGTTCTGAT
Organism: Pachycephala philippinensis; assembly: GCA_013397055.1. Classification (NCBI taxonomy): domain Eukaryota; kingdom Metazoa; phylum Chordata; class Aves; order Passeriformes; genus Pachycephala; species Pachycephala philippinensis. The sequence goes on along the minus strand of VWZT01006077.1, from coordinate 699,332 downwards.
GTCTAAATCCTATTCCAGTAAAACCAGCTGTCCAGTTCTATGAAAGATAAACTTTTCCCAGAGAAACTGGTTGAAAGTTATGTGTGCCTCTGGATATTCCAGACAGGAGAGCAACCAAACTTTGTGTCTGAGGCTGAGAAAGTGTTTTGTAATGGCATGTGAGAGCTTGGTCATCTCCAGGGAAGCTGGGTTTCGTGCACAAGGTGCCAGGGCATGAGCAGGGCAGCAACACTGTGCTGGGAATACATAAAAATGCAGTTCCCAGCAGGGATGGATGGTTGTGGTGTGAATGGGCCGGGTCGAGAGCAGCGGGATCTCCTCAGCAGGGGGGCTCTGTGCTGAGGTATTTCAGCCTTGGCGTGGGTTTGCTGGTTAATTTAACAGAAGTTGCTGTTGGAGTGCTTTGGAGGCAGGTGAGCAGAAGTGCAGGCTTTTACAGCACAGAGGTCAGCAACGATAAAACTGATAAAACAGGGCACTGTGGAGGAGGGAGAGGAGATGAGACACATGGACCCTCCACAGCCTGTGTGAAGGAGAGGAGATTGCCCTGTTCTCAGCAGTCTCCCCTCAGCTCAGGTGTTATTCCACAGGTCTGGGGAAAATAACAGAAGGAAACACACCAGGAAGACGTAAGTCTGAGGTGACCTGTAGTATTTGCTGAGCTGGATTCTTTCTGTCTTTGCTGGAGTAAAGAGAAGGTATCCATGTCAGGAGGCCCTGAGTTCCCAGGCCTGATGGGCTCTGGCAGGGTATTTGCCAAGGGGAAGAGAGAAAGAGAGAGGGCTCCTGGTTTTTATTTGTGCAGGTGCAGAGCAGAGCTTTTCCAGAGATATGGATCTCCTTGCAAAGAGAAGGGGTGCTGAAACTCAACAGGAGTTTCCATTTCCTTCACTCCTGAGCTCGTCCCACTCAAACTGCAGGAGTTTGTGCAGCTCCTTTGCTGCACTCACTGGCTACAGTAATAAAAGGAGATCACCCAGGTGTATCCAAACCCAAACTTCCATCTGCAAACGGCATCTTTGATACTGGGATCATTATTCACTTACACAGAGCGTAGGCAAAGCGGTTCAAATCCAGGCCAAAATTCCTGTCATGCAGGTGGGTACTGAAAAACAGGACTGACTTGTGTGTAAGCTGCCTTCAGTCTGGGATGAAAGTGTTCCACAGGCTTCCCTGTCTCACTGAAGGCTTGACTGAGAACATAAAACTCTATGTGTAGACAGAAGTTGTTTAACATCACTTTTAAATACAATCGAATTAGTAATTCTTTCTGTAATTTTTCCAGCTGTTTATGTGTAAGTCACGTCTGGAGAGCACTTTCTATGCTCTCCAAATCAGGAGTTAAGTTATATTGCTGAACTAGCTCTATATAATGAAGTATTTTCATTTACATCATAAGGGCTACATTTTTTTTTTCTGATAACCACTAGAATGTAGAAGTGTGGCATGTTTATGCAAAGTCTGATATTGGGTCTGATTTGCTGTCATTCTTGAGTATCTGATGGTGTGGGTGGTGTTTTAGCCCAGCAACCTGAGCAACTACTACTTGAGAGCTGTTCATCAATAACCTGTAACTGACTGCATCAATAACAAGATCAAGTATCACAAGACTTACCTAAATTCTTCTCCTCCCTGCAGTCATCTCTCCCCCTTATGGAGGCAGTCCCTAACTCCAGGGATTGGATCCTTTCCGTCTGGGGTGGGATTCCTCCTCTGGTGGACTTCCACAGCTGGAACAAGTCATGAGGAATACTGTTGTAGTCTTCTGAGAGAAAAAGGCACTTCTAAGGTGTTATTAATCTCATCCAAAAATAGCCATTTAAAGGACAGAGATGAATGGCAGTCTAGGAGTGCTTATTTTGGTCCTGCTGACTCCCTTAGATGTAGCATTCACAATATCTAAATATAGACATGATGAATTTGATGAATTTGATCCTTGGTGTCGTTCTGTTAGATGTGATGTAAAGACTGTAGCAGCTGATGGAAATACTCTCATGGAGGTGTAGTTAGACACTGCATTGATCTCACTCCGATCCCTTACTGTGCATTTTAATTTGAGCCAATGCTGCCTCCCCTTTCAAGAGGTGGAGAGAAAACACAGTCAATTACACCATGAAAGCCACGGAGCTCCTTCAGTGATCCAAACTGACTGGGAAGTTACATTTGAAACCATTCACCCATTCCATTAAAAAAATACCAGGGAGCGTGCATCCCTATGAAATAATGATGGGCAGAATAAACTGTCTGAAAGTATCTCGCCTACTCCACACCATTTAATCAGGAAGCAGTGAGTGGAACTGGCCTAACATTTACAAAGGGAGAACTGACACAATGCATATTTGAACACCATGAGAAATAGCATCACCGGGGACAGAGAATAAGTTTAGTTAATAATGAATGGCACATCCTATAAAATACCATTACACAGTGTTCAAGGCCCAAGAATGATGACATAATTATTAGGAGACTGGGAGATTAAGATATAATTTAAAAAAACATGACGGGGAGGGTGTAATTGGGGAGACAAAATACACAGGAAGTTTGTAATTTACATGTCAAAATACCTTTTTCATGTTTTGATTGGATTGGACGCCGCCTTTCCACTTCATTTATCTTGGCTTCAATTAGAGGCAGGAGAAATGACATCTCATGTTCATATTCTTGACACACACTGCTCATAGAGACTTTCTAATTCTAACAGACAGTGAGGGGAAAAGGGAAACTCGATTCTGCCTCTGTCATGGACTTCTTAGTTAACCCCTAATTTGTTTCTAAATGAGGCTGTCACTGTGGTTCAAATGAATATGTGCTTAGGAGTTGGGGTGTGTGTTTGGGTGTTCGCTTGTGGGCTGGGCTTTGCACATGGCATGGCTGGTTGGACCCTAAGCTGCTTTTCTGGGGCAGCAGAAAAAACCAGAAGCTAAGAACATTTTACCCCCCAAAGAAGAGCTTTCCTGTGTGAACGGTGCAGACTGTTTTTATCAGAAAAGCCATATTCACAGCATGCTTGTAATCATACAGAGCCATCTCCAAAGCAGAGGATGTGAGTTGTGATTTTCCCCTTTGGCAGAATTTTTGCTCTTTTTATTTTCTGTCTGTCTCTTTTATCTGGTGTCGCCATGTGTTTCCCAATTGGCTCTGAAGTCTGCTTCCATTTTTTACAGGAACTGTGCTCTGTTTTACACCCATTCCCACCCAGACACATACACTAGAAATGTCAAAGGTGTGTTTGAGATAAAGCCATATGTTTCATCAGTGCTGAAGTATCTGCTCACCTGAAGGCATGTACTGAAGTCTTTCCTCTCTTGGCAGCTGTAATTACCCTTTTAATTCTTCTTGTGCTTCATCTCAAAATCAGAGTTTTAGGTTTTTCCAAAGGCTGTTGATTTTGGTTTCTTTTCTTTGCAGAGATTTGCACAATCTGAGGTGTGGAAAGAGGGCAAAAGTTTTCCCCTTCTGACCTCTAAAATGGGGGCCCTTTAAAGCATCTTGAAATGTCCAGCTGCAATCAGAGGTACTCAAAATCATCAGTCACTTTTGAAATCATGGGAAACAAGTTTCAGGCTTATCAGTAACTCTATTCATTGGATTTCCTTATAAAGCAAAATTGCTCCTGGAAATGCTAATCATGAAATATCAGAGAAATAGTAGTCCTTGAGAGATCTCCTCTGAGAGGGACTTTGACTCACCAGACGGAGACAGATATCAGAGCAGCTGTATGAGGTCTCTGCATTTTCTGTGTGTGTCCTGAACTTTATCAGAAACCTCAGGAGTGTCATGAAACTGGATGAAGTGGGCAGTGCTGCTGTTGCTAATGCTATTATGTTTTTGGTATTTAAGCCACCTGCAGCCATGCTGGGGTCATTCACCACAAGGCTCCCTCCAATTCTGGCAGGAGCTCACTGCTCCTGTCAAATACACTCAGGTCTGGCTTCAACTGCAAGGTTAAAAAAAAAGAAGAATTAAAAAAGGCTGTGAGGTAAACAGCTGGCTTAGGAAACACAGGTTGGGTCAGAGCAATCACTCATCCAGCCTGGGTGTCTTCAACTGCCCCCAGAAGTTGTTGTCCAGAAGCCGTGTGTGCCTCCAGCCTTTCTGCAGCCCTTTCCCTTCACACGCCTCCAGCACCTGCAGTCATTGGATTAAGGGTGTTAGAGGGTACATTCCTGCCCGTGCCTTTGCTGGACCTGTTGTCCACGAGTTTCTCTAATCCCTTCAAACACTGCAGATACCCTCTGCCTCCACTGCCTCCCGTGGCAGCAAGTTCCACAAGGTCACTGCCAGGGTTGCTTCACACAGTTTTGCAAACTGCTTTTGAGCAGAGTGGCCCAAGATGCATTACACTCTACTGACCACACCCAGAGAGGCTGCACTGAATGCCTTTGGAGCAGAATATTGTGTGGCTTTTGATATATAGTAATTTGAGTCAGAGAACTATCCCCTCCTCTGCAGTGTCCAGGATAGCACTGTCTGATTCCCCCAGTGTGTGTTCTTTGTAACATAAACCATGCAGGTAGGCTGTAGGAAGTCATTGGGACTGTGTGTGAAGTTACTAAGGTGCATATTTGTTCCTTGAGGAATTGTCTAACTTTTTCTGGAAGAATTGTGCCCCTAGCATTGCCTCTGCTGTTCCAGTTCCCTAAAAAGCAAAGTAAATAAATAAGAAATACTACTACTAACTAAACCCACCCTGGAATAGCTTTGGCTGTCAGGCAGAATGTTGTGGTGGTACAGGGAGATGCCTCAGGTGTTCCACAGTTTAACAGACACTTTGGGAGGTTGTGGATTTTACACGAACAGGTTTCAGATCATTCATGAACACATGAGCGGGTAAACAGCAGGTACAGCTGCAGAAATAACTCAGGCAGTAGTCAAGGCACCAAATCCATTTTCAACTCGCATTAGCTAACCTGACTGAACTCTGAGCAACTTCACTCAGTCCTTTTAATAAAACCAAGGTTCTGGATTTGTGGAATACAATATTTTTAGCTGTGTCATGGGTTCAATCTCTATCCAGTGTACAGTGTGCGCATCTGAAGGTCTCTGGGCAGTAAAAAGACTTTTCAGTGTCTGCATCTGGACAAGTTTTACATATTGACAACCTGTGTGCTAACATGCAACACCTGGAATCACCAAAGCTAGAAATTACTGCTTCATGAGTTATTCAAATGCACCCATTCCACTTCTGCTTAACACTGGCATATACAACAACCCCTTTCAATGTGAGATATGAGTACTGTGGTTGATTTTGATTTTTCCTGTGTCTCTGATGGTGTTTGAGAGACCAGTATAGCCTTATGTTGACTGTTCTAATAAGAATTACCCAAAAGAGGAGAGAGCTGGCAATAGACTATCCTTGGGGGATGCAGAATTTACTATGAAGAGGCTTCTGGCAACAGAAATTATATTTGCCACAGTGTTGTGTGACCCACTTTGAGCAGGGATAGATTGATCATCTGGAAGAAGCCCTGGAATAGCTGAAAGAGGGAATGTGCAATAGAAATCTGTATGTCTTTATTTCAGTATTCATCATGACAAGGACAAAATGGAAAATACAGGCCAAGGGCCTGAACTGAAGTCCGTGGTACCCCAAAGACTCAGGCTAGCACACACTGCATACATCATTAAACCACTGGCAACAACACACTGAAGCCCTGCCCAAGTTTCAATTCTTACACTTCAAATAGTCTCAGCTCTCACCAGACAAATTAATATTTAATGCACAAGTGCACGCTGTAATATTCCCAACTGTGCAATCTAATATTAACAGCTATTTCATAAACCAACAAGGCCCATTCAATTGGTGACCATTTAAACTATAACACGCCATTAAACTGTAAAAGCAGCCATGAAAACATGATTGAGATACATGTTTGTCGGTCCATTGCTAAAAATGGGATTGTAACAATGTCAGTACAAAAAGTCAGTGAATAGTTCCATCCAGAATAAAGGGAGTCACGAAGCAAACTCCTTCTTGGAGCTGCAGTTTGTTATTAGTGCAAAGTAGATCCTGTCCACAAGAATATATAGATTTTGATAACCTTAAATGAATCCATGAGAATACGTGGCACTCTGTAGCTTCCCTTTGCTTCCCTATGGATGAGGGAAGAGTCCCCTGCAGAGTTCTCCTGTTCCTGTTCTAATTCTACAAGGGCTACAGGAGTCATGGGTATTTAATCCATGAGTGAAGTGGGAAGGCAACTTCACCCCTGTCATTAGAAAGCCAATGGTTCTCTGCTTTGTCTTGATTCTTCTCATGCTCCCATTCTGAAAAATACACTGGTAAATTGGAGAGGAGGCAGGAAAGAGATGCTGGGGAAAACGCTTTGCCACGAGATACTCTCAATCTTTTTAGCTCATCAAAAATAAGATTGAGAGATGACTTGTCTTCGGTGTTAAGTGCCTCCACAGCAGGAAAACACTACTTTGTAAGAGGTTCTTTAATCTATCTGTGAAGTTATAACAAGAACCAGTGTTTGGATGCTGAAGTGAAATGACTCAGGCATGTGTTTATCTCAACAAGGGTAAATAAGCAGTGACAAGTTAATGGTAATAGTGATGTTTTTCCCCTTGTCTCCATATCAAGACAAGAAGCTTTTCTGAAAAACACACTTATTCTTTGGTGTTTTCCTGTTAGGGATGGAAGAGAGGGGCCCTGTGCATTACACAAGTCTAAGTAGTTATTCTCCTTTCTTTTCTTTTGTAGTCCAGGCTTTCAAGTGAGTTAAACCTGAGTTCACAAAAGAATGTGGAATTTGACGTTGAAGGTATTGAAACACATTTGAAGACTTTAGCCTAAGCAATTAAAGTCTTTTAAAAATATAATTAAGCAAATGGTGCCATATGAAGTGCCTTCAGATGGCTGAGTTTTAATTTTAGAAATGGAGGGAAAATGGTCTGGAATGGGGTAGAATAGCAGGGTGAGACCATGAACCACAAGAAGTGTGATGTTAAAGGTGATGTGTGATGTTAAAGGTGCAGAGGTGGAGAGATCTGGTGGTCACAGCCATGAAAACAAGGCAGGTCTGTTTCAGCATCATCACACTAACTTTTTGGGGCCTTATTAACATGGGAATGAATGAGTGCTGGGGAACCTGGACATTGCAGGCATCCCACTTCTGTATTGTCAATGTTTCCTGGCTTTATCAGCTTCTAAACATTCTTTAACTGCATAAACCCACTTTTGTGGTACTCTCAAATCTGTGATGGCTCATTGTGCACAGTGCAGGCATTTCATTACGTGGACAGTCATTATATCTTTGCAAATCCCCACCTTTGGTGCTCTGGTGTTCTTGATTTCCCCATTTTGCTCAGACTGAATGAGCTGAAGGCAAGACCTCAGGGGCTGTGTGCTGAAGCATTTGTAATGGAGAGCCATGTACCCTCCATCTCATAGGCAAGGGGACAAAAGGTCATCTGAGCTGCACTTCAGCATTTCATTACTATGTGTTGTTTTGCCTGACACCGAATTTTAGCATTTTAGTGTAGTTGCCTTTTGTTTATATTCCTTTTTTTCCCCAAATCCACCCGTCTTCACAAATAAACAAGTTTCTTGTGAAGCAGTAGACTAATAAAAAGGGCCCTAAAATCTTTCCTTAAATATCCTCCTTTATTTAAATATGTATTTTAAAGCCTGCAGGGGCTCAGACTGTGGTTTACTATGTGAATGAACCTGGTGTTTTTGGAGGTAGGAACAACCTGTTGATAGATTACTTGCAAGTGACAGGTGGTAGTCAAATGTGACCCAGGCCAGAAGTGACCAAAACCTGGTGAGGTTTGATGTCTAATCTGAAATGACCTGTTTATCTCATTGGAAGAGTGAGAAGTTATTCAAATCAGAAAAACCAGCACTGCAGATGGTACCAGCTGTCAGTCTGTGTTGGCAATCACATTAGAGAGGGCAAGAACCCGAGCAAATCTTCTCAGGGAGAGGATTGCAGCTATTTGTCTGCTTGCCTGCTTGTCTGGTGGAGTGGGTAGAAAAGGTAAATCAGTTTTGTGGGGAAAAAACAAAGTTCAAGAATGTTCAAAACTTACTTATTGCATACTTAAGAAAAAAAAAAGTTGAATATANCCCCCCTTTTTCTTTTTTCTGCTCTATTTTGATTCTGAACTAAGGAAGGAGAGAGTAAAAGGAGGAAAATGATTTCTGTTGAACAAGGCTCTGTGTATTGTAACTACTTAGCGCAGCTGCAGTAGGATAGGACGATAGTGAAGAGTTTTGTAGACTTTTTCAATGCTGTGAATAAATCTGTTCCCTTCTGGAAACTCCTCCTCAGAGGAATCCCATTGGCAGCTTTGTCACCCTTGGTGGAGAGCACTGAACTGCCTCAGTGTACCTTGACACCAGCCTCAGGGACAGCTGAGGGTCCGCTCACAGGAATCAAGTCATTTGACCTGAGATCTGAAAGTTGAGGAGCCTCTGGGTGGACTGGAGTGTTGGAAATACAGTGATCACATTCCTCTTCATTCAGCCTCAGTCAAAGCAAATTAGGGTGATTCAGCAGAGGCAAAAAACCTATGGAGCAGTCCTTGCTAGGATGAAGGAACGTTATTTCACTACACGATGGAGCTGAAATGATGATGATATCACCAGCTGGAAACAGCCCAGATTTTCATATCACTGTGAGAAGTAGGAAGAGAGATGCCTCAGGTAAAGCAAACAGTGAGTCAGATGTCTCTTCAAATCAGAGAAGGCAGCTCAGGGGATCTTTTGTTGGAGGATTGTGGAGGAGCAGCTGAGAGGCATCATCCAGTCTGCAGAGAGATGGGAGCACCTCTGGGCTGCCAGACTTGTCTGTGCTTCCAGACTTGATACAGGGGCCAAGAGGAGCCACGTGTCACTCCCTGGGTCTTGTGTCCCTGCCTGCACTTTCCTTTCTACTGAACAGAAGAAGTGTGGGTACATGAATATTAGAAGCTGTAAGCCATCCTGGCCAGGAGCCCTCAGTGGCTGAGTGGGGCCTGGACCCCTACAAGGAGCTGTAGAGTGCTCACTGCTCGCTTTGGAGATCACCAGAACACTTTGATCTGCCCCTGTTTTGCAGGTGCATGATCACAGGCAGTTCACTTCCTCTGCCCTTGCTTTGACTTCCACACCTGTAAAGAGCAGGCAAGGATTTTCCCTCCTTTTAGAAAATACTCGATAATCTCCTTCCAAAAAGTGCAAAGTAATAAGTAGAATATTAGTAATATCCTCGTTATCCTACAAAGTGTTACACAAAAGTATTTTCTGTTTCTTGTTGGCATTGCCTGGGTTAATTCTGAGCTGTCAGTCTGTTCCTTGGGAGATGGTCTTTTGCAGACTTCATAATATTGCTGCGGGGAAAGTATTGTGTTTTTGTATGGGATTATTATTGGCTTGGAAAAAACCAACACGAAATGATTTCTCTGGGTTTTCTAGCAGGAATCCCAGTTATTCTCTTCTGCTGCATTACACAAATATGCAACATGTGATGCTACCCAGTGATGGGAGATAGCAGCCTTATAAATAAATGCAAATGATAAAGACAGGAGATGTTCTGCAGCTCTAAAAGCTGTGCCTGTAGAGGCATTGGTATTAGTAGGAATGGCTGGCTTTATTTTCACCTGTATATGAGAGTAACACTGGAATTTTTAAAGTGTCTAAGAGAAAAGGGGAATGATTTTCAGGGAGTTTATTGTCTTTAATAGCCACATGTGAAAATCTGGCTTTGAGTTTTAAACCTGCAGTTTTGGGGGGCTGTGTTTTTTATGGGCTAGGGAGAATATTCCCTTTCCTTGGCAATTGAAGCTTTTCCCTGTTCCTTGGTTATGTCACCGTGCTGAGCCAGACCCCGGTGTGCAGTCAATTATACACTCATGCTGCTTTCAGATTCACTTACCCAGCGATGATGACTGTGAGCAAAATCCATCAGAGAGTTATTATCTCCAAAGCAAAAGCCTCAAATGTTCAGGAATCTAATCTGCCCCTGAAAATCAGTACCTGTTCTCGAAAACACAGGACCTCAAATGACTTATTATTTTGGATGCCTGAAGGCTGGAAACACTTTTGAAATCTTGTCTGTAGCTTAACAATTCAAGGTTGTCTCGGGTCTATTGGCCAGATTTAGGCAGTGCAAGAGGCACAATGTATTACCTGTGGTACAGAAGGTCACCTGGATCATGTTATAATTCCATGAACCTCTTCATTGTGTGCCGTGAAACCCACAGTAATACTAGATAATGGTCTAGGCAGCATGCTAATTGGCTGGATAAAATGAGTGTTTTAAGCAGTGAGTCTCCAGCTATCCCAGTATTTATGACATGCACACAATTAGCAAATGTGCTTCTTCATTCTGCTGGTGATTCCAGCCACAGTTTTAAATCTGGTCTTGTAATTCTTCCTATGCTTTCACAACTTGGGGTATCCAGGCTTAGGCTGCTTTTCTGTGCCTATTTTCCCTTCTTGCCTGAAGCATTTACTTGTTCATGTCACAGTTTAAAGGCAGTCAAATCTGCTCGTGGTGGTCCATATTGCAGCACTAAATACACAGTGTGGCTGCTCTTGTAGCACCATGGTGAAATGTTTGGTATTCCAAGGGTAACTTCTGTCTTGGATTAGTCTGAGAAAGTGTAACAAATGTAAAGCTCCTGATGAACTTTATCTTTGGTCCTGGTGCAGTATTTTTTAATCATAGGTGATACGCTTAGAGATGTTTCCTTGCCATAGTTCCCAAGGGTCTTGGAAGTTGCTGGGTCATAGAGTTCAGCTGCCTTTCAGAACAATGTCTGAAAGCTTGCATCAGGTTGGAGCTATTCACCCAGGCTTCCCTTATTGCCAGAGGAGAGAGAGGGACAGGGCTGTCTGGAGGTGTGTTAAATTATTTGGGATCAATCACCATGGACAGGACAGGCTCTTCAGCTGAGCTAAAGGGACAGGAATCCTATCTATTGTGGAGAAAGGTCAGGAGAGTATCTTCACTTGCCTCCCCACTCTGCAGGCCAGAATACATCTCCCAGTACCTTTGAACAAAATACTGAGCAGCAAGGAGTGTCTCTCGTGTGTGGCAGGAAAGATTGCTGGAGGGGCCAAGCTTTGTGTGTCCTGTATTCCTGCAAAGTTGGGGAGTTTTGAAAAGTACATTTTCAGGCTGCTCAAGGAGTGGATTGTGCCTGTATTTTAAAAGAATCCAAACCCTCTCAGCAGTACTTGCCAGATTAACCTGAGAAAAGAACCTCTCTTGACCACGCTCCAAATAATCCGATTTCTTGTGATGCAATTTCCAAGGAGAAGACTCAGGGGCTTGACTAGCTCTCCTCAGATGGCCACCTTTCAAAACAACTGTTGCTTTGTTATGGTTTATGGCGGGATGGGGAAAAAGTTTATCCAGAAATATGGCTTCCCTTCTGTGATCCTGTTACGGTGTAACCTTTTAAGGCCAGAACATCTTAACCTGAGAATATTAGAGAAAATCCTACAAATTAGAAAGATTTACTGCACAGATAAGGGTTTTTTTGTTTGTTTTTTTTTTTTTTTTCAAGTGACAGAGCAATTAATATCCTAATGAAATGAAGGTTCAGTCATTTATCATCCTCCTTAAAAAGGGGTTGGCCTTTTGGGACACCTTCCCATGGCCATTGTAGTGAAGGAGGATTCCATCCTTCCTGCATCATCTTTGCACCAGTGCAAATGACTGTGCAAGCCCAGCCTTACAGCAAAGCTAAAACAAGCCAGGCTGAATCCGCGCCACTTCCCATCAGCTCAGGATTTCTTGCTGCTGGGCTGCCCATGTTGCTGTGCCTGTCCCCCTCCACGCACTGATGCCCTCTGGAGCACCCCGTGGAACGTGGCAGTCGCTGCAGTGAGCAGGGCTCTGACCATCCTTCCATGCAGGGCTCCACAGCACCTACTGGGACTCGATGACAATCCTTTTAGAAATCAGGACGAGATGGCACAAAACAGGGACATCTGGCAGGTTCAGCAGAATGGATCAACTGCAGATTCCCCTGTTGGTGAACTTGGCCAGCAAGCCATTTCAGCAGATGTTTGTCCTTAGGCATTGAATGCTTTCTGGATGCTTCTTCCCCCTGCCTCTCAGGAGCGAATGCCAGCACAATGGAAATTCACATAAGCTCACTGACCAGCATTAGGAACTGTTGACCTGACGATGAGCTTCAGTATGTAAACTGGGTTCCTTGAAAGAACAGAAGCTAATGCCTCCTCTGGGGAGTTATAATGAAGAAATGCAGAGTATACGGAGCATTTGGGTGGTGTTTGTCAGCAGTGGTTAGGTACAGTTCATCTTCCCTGATGCCTGTGATTTGAATGCTGTATTGACTCTGCTCCATATACTTTCAAGCAGGTATATTAAAAATGCAAGAGGAACTGCATTTTGAGGGGGGGGAGGTGGAGAAAAGAAAGAAAATAATTATTGTTACACATTGGAGCATATTAATGAATACATTAATAATTGATCCACTGTTATGTTTTCCCCTAATAGTCATCAAAATCTGTATAAACCTGCACTACAATACATAACATCTCATTACAACGTTTGCTCAAAAAATCAATGCATATCTAAGTTATTTGTGTCAAAACTCATTTATTTCCACAATAACATGGACTGTCAAACCTTGACATCCTGTTAATAACATCCAGTGCATTTGCATATTATTCAAATATTTCCTTTTATGAAATGGGGGACTTTTACTTACACCGTCCTACTTGCAGTGCTTCGTATATTTGCACATTAGCTCAATTCACACAGTTATAGAAGGGTTACCTGTGGCAACTAATTATACTGCACTTTATGCATATTAATGAGCCTGGTGAGCAGCCGTCCTCTGTTCTATGTTGAGATGAGGGGGGAAAAAAATAACAGTGTAAGTGGGAGACCTATTACAGGCAAAATGCAGGCGACTGGAAGACAGATATTTTATAATGTTTTCTCTTTGATGCCCACAGCCTTTTAGAGCAGACTAACCTGAGTGGCAAAAATACCTCACAGCAGTCCCAGCAGCTTTGAGGTCAGATGTGAAAAATATTACTTTTTTTTTTTTTTATTTTGTTCCTGGTTTTGCTTTTGGTTTTTTGGTTGGTTTTTTTTTTTTTTTCCCTTTTCTTCTCTCCTTCTCTTCCCCCTTTGCTGCTGCCTTCAGTTTCTGGATCCTGTCTTTGCAAGGTGCTGAGCGCTGCTCTCACCCAGGATTGAGAGCAGCACCTCACGCCATCAGCCTTTTAAGGTGTAGCCTAAAGCCACCATCTGCCCTCTCATGAAGTCATCCTGAAAAAGGCCTTTTCACCTGCTCAGACGAGAGGGACACGTTTTGTTTCGAAGGAGCATTTCGGGAGCAGAGACCCAGCTGGAGGCTGCTCGAGCGGTTCCTGTGACCAGGTGTCACAAGGACAATGGGAAGAGCTGGCAGCCCCCTGCAGTGCAGGGAAGGGAAGGGCCACATCCTGCGCATGCAAATGCACACAGAGAGAGACAAAGCTTTGCCCCCGCTGTGAAAGTGGGCAATCTGTCAGCCCAGGGGTCTGGCAAAGGGCAAAAACCATCGCAGGGCTGTGTCCGAGTGTTCCTCAGCCAAAGGCTGGGCTGTGCTGCCTTCCCGGGAAGTTCCTTGGGATCATCTCCACCTCCTTGGAAAAAAAGAGAAAAGCTCTGGCATTGTCACAATGGAAGACAGAAAGGGAAGATTTGATTTTATGCAGCAGCAGATGTCTCCGAAGCAGTAATCACAGTGTCAGATAGAAGAACTAATCATATTTCAGTAGCTTGTTCAGATCTCTGATTAAAATTCAGTGATACCATTCCTGGATCCTAAAATGCAACAGTCATCAGAAACAAAAGAGAATGTATCATAATTAATGCAATTAAAAGAGCCCTTTCCTTTCTCTTTTTTTTCTCAGTAAGCTGTGCTGACCTTACCAGAGATTAAAACCACTCTCCTCAGGATTGAAACCTGACTCAGTGTGGCAGAAAGAAACCCCAACTCCTTACAGCCTTCCCCAGGCTGGGAGTCCATGGGATCTTGTGCACTTGGGAAAATAAATAGTCTTGGTTGCTTGTGCCTTTCAGAAGAGGGGAGAAGGCAGATGGAGCTGTGCATCCAGCCTCCCTGATTGTCTGCTGCAGACAGGGCTGTCAGGGATATGGTTATTTACAGGACTGGCACTTAGCACCCCAATCTGCCCTCCCTAGGACGAGCCAAATCTCCAGATACTGACTTTATTCAGGTCCTGGGCCTCCTGCCACACAAATCAGCCAGAATTTGCTGAGTAATCCTGTCGTGAGCCAGAGCAGGGCCTGTAGTTTGGGTGTCAATGGAGTGCTGGGGAGATCCATGGATGGTGCTGGGTATCCCTGGGGCAATTCCCTGGCTATCAGCTGGCCTGGGCAGGATTGGAATCAAGACACCAAGGGTGAGGAGTGAAATCAGACAGTGCTATTTTATACTGATTATGATTTCATGTCTGATAATTAGAGAGTTTTCACAGGGAAAGTATTTTTGGTGAGGATTTATTTGGCTTTGGATACGAATTATCTTTGATGAAAACCAGAATGAAAATTATTTAAATGATACACATAAAAAATAAATATAAAATAGACAAACATTTTATCCCATCTGAATGTAGGATAATGTTTTTTGTAGAAAAACAGCTTTATCAATTTTGAGATTGAGGACTTAGGGAGAGGGTCCAGCAACAAAGAGGATGTTTGATCCTTCTTTCCCTATTTATACCAGCTAGAATGACAATGCCCACTTCATTTAAAGCAGGACTATAAAAATTCCTTTTTACTTTACAACGGCACTTGAGGACTTCTGTGGACTCTATATGGTTTAATTTAGCATCTTGGGTAGGTGGAAAGCTCCATTTGCTTGTTGTTATGAGAGCTTTGCTCTAGTGGTCTCCAGAGTAATTATTTTGTGCTGTATCCCACACCAGCTCTGAGAAAAGGAGTATGAGTGAAAGGCTATTTAAGAGGTACAAGCATTTATTTTATTCCAGAGCTTCTGAACTCCGAATTGCTACTATTAGGCGTTAAAAAAAAATACTCTGGTACTTCACTAGAAAAGCTGACAACCCGCTGTCTTATTAACATAACTCTAACATGTCTGAGAGTTCCAGTGCAGCAGATTGATTATGTTCATGTCTCAGCCTCAGTACTGATGATGATATGCTGGTAAATATATCAATGCATCACCAGCTTCGAGCACAGAGTCTTTCTGTGACATTTTCTGAATGAGGTATGAGAATGGGAATGGTTTGTGCCTCTCCTCTCCTCAAGCAGCGAAGTCGAGCAGGCTGCAGTGTTTGGCAGAAGAGCACCTGGCAGTGATGATTAACTGTGGGGTCTCAGCAGTGTCTGTGTTGTAGAGGTGTCACTCAGACAAGCAACACAATAGGCTGATCTGCAGATCCCCAGAATCAGAAAATGTCAATTTATGATGACTGTGTTCTTCCTGAAGGAACAGTAAGTGAATCGTGCCTAAGCCTGGCTTCACTGGTTCTGTTCTGCTCCTGGTGGAGTGGAGCGTGACAGGCCAGAAGAGGAAAGTGGGTAATTATTGCCTTGGTGAGGAGCATGGCTACAATCAAAAATACCTGTTTGATTCATTTATTTTATAGATTTTCTATGTGACTAGACAAGTAATGTAGGTTTTTTATTTGAACCTAGGTGTAAAATGATAATAACAGTGCTTAATTTCCTCTGTTTTTTATCTACCCAATCACAACTAGCACGAGGGAGCTCTGGGCACAACTGACCTCTCCATGTGCTAAAACAATGAACTGGATAGGTACAGTAATGGCAATATTTGGGGGCATCCTGCATAGGTTATTGCCAAAAAGATAGCTCAGGAATGAATATTTCAGTCAGCCAAGATTTTATAGAATCACAGAATGGTTTGGGTAAGAAGCGACTGTAGAGATCATCTAGTTCACCTCCCAACCATGGGCAGAGATGCCACCCACTAGATCAGGGTGCTCAGAGCCCCACCTGGCCTTGAACACTTTCAGGGATTGGGCATCAGTTCCATGGAAGTGACACAGGACGTGACTCTGAACTGTCAGGTTTGAAGTCCCAAGGGACTTTGTAATCAGGCACAAGGCAGGAAGTGGCAGGCAGTGGCCTAGAGAGCCCTAGAGCACGGATCCCATTTCATTTTTTGTTTGTAACAGTTGAAATATTCCACTAAGGCCATCAATTCTTTGAATACCCATGCTCAGGGAATTAATCATGGCTATTCATACAGGTTAATTTAGGGCACCTAAATAAATGCCAAATTTGTAAGGCCCATTTCATTAGCATTATGATATAACTGAAGTAGAAAGCTCCCCCACTGCACCAGGTTTTTCTTGTTTGTCTTTAGGAGCAGAATTTTCCTCCACTGGCTATCACAGCACTGTGGGAGACCAGGCTTTTACCTTTGCATCAGTGCTAGCAGATGTGAACTCCTCAGAGATTTTGGGATGATGGGTAGCTGTGGTTGACCCCGTAGCAAATTCTTGGGGCAGGTTCACCCCAAGAGGCAGGCAGTGAAGTAACCAGGCGTCCTCACCACTGCAGGGAGGCAGAGCTCATGTGAGATTTAAACATTATTTTAGCTTTGAATTTCTTTTTAAACAGCAGCTAATACCTCTCTATGTCAATGACAGTGGGAGAGGAAGTAAACTCCCTGAGAAATGTGGTGATCCAGACAGGAAATTGAAGACAGACTAGACAGTGGGATCATTCAAGGAGTCCACGTGTGGTCTGGTCTGGCAACAGCTCATGTGTCCTTGAAGGAGCTCCCTCTCTGCTTTAGGCCAAGGACATGTTGGTGCTGCAGACTTGATGAAATCCTTGGCTTCTTGGGGAGCCAAGGGCTTCTGCAAACAGCACCACTGCAACGCTGACACTTACGGGATTTTATTGCCCTCGGTAGGAATTCTTTCCTAATGTCAAACTGGGCTGCTGTATC
Source organism: Pachycephala philippinensis (assembly GCA_013397055.1). Classification (NCBI taxonomy): domain Eukaryota; kingdom Metazoa; phylum Chordata; class Aves; order Passeriformes; genus Pachycephala; species Pachycephala philippinensis. The sequence continues at coordinate 682,403 of VWZT01006077.1, read as the reverse complement.
TTACAGGAAAGGACCTAAACAATGATGTATTCAGGCTGATGGGACTGGATTAACCCATTAATAAATAGGAGGTGAAGAGAGCAATCTTGTTGAACATAATGTATGCTAATGATGTGACCTGGCTAATGGAGCCCTTTTCTATATTCCGTCATTGCGCACATCAATTATGCAGCCTCAATTATCATCCTGTTTTTGTATCATGTGGCTGAGAAATGAGACTTAATAGAGATGTTTCACCCAGTAAAATGCCTGATTAGGTTATGAAAGCAGAAACTCAAGGAAGAGAAGGAAAAGAAAAAAACCTTTGTTACATTATATCCTGATTTAATTAGCCAAAAGATATTATTCTTTGTAAGGGCTTTGAAGTTGTAGAAATATTGCTGCAGGCTCAGCAGCAGAGATTACTAACTGCCTTAATACCTACAGCAAATACCCTGACATAGCACTTGCAGACAGACAGATCTTAGCTAAACACTGCAAATCAGGCCAAGATCTCCATGTGGTTGAGATTCCCAATGAATGGGAAAAGGAAGAGAGGGACCTTTGAGAGTCACAGCTCCAGTTACATCTGGGGGGGGAATGACAGCAAGCCCATGCTACTGGCGACATCTTAATGCATGTGGTACATTTCAGGCTGTGTGGTAGCTTTTGGTAGCAGTTCTCAGATAAATGTTCCCCCCTCTTTGCTGGGTGGTCCTGTCCCTTGCTCTTTTTCTTTGTTTTTCAGATGTGGATTACACTGAGTTTCTGTAAGTTTTACTGTTTTGGGGATTTTGTGTTCCTACTGCAAGCCTGGTAATGGGGATTCATCAGGTTCATTGAATCTGTCAGGTTCCTCCTTGTCACCTTAGGATGATTTCAGGTATTTCTTGTGTTTCTGACATGGCTCAAAGGATAGTCAGCCCTGCAGGACAGGAGAGGGCCTTGGAGACAACCCAGTGTGTGATGAGAAGTTACCAGAGGGGAAAAAAAAGGAAACCCTCACACTTTTTTTGCAGTAGCTGAATCCATGCAGGAAGTTGTGACCCTCGTCTTGTGCTTGCCAGACAAAACCTGTAGCTTTTGACAAGGTGGGAAAAAATGTAGTGGAGAAGGACCGAAGCAGTGGGATGAAGGTGTCTGAGTTAAGTAGTCTCTGCAGTCCTTAAGGCAGATCCAGCCTCCATTGAATTCAGCAGTGTGGTGACTTTGCACCAGGGAGACATCTGTCCCTTTCAGACCTGTCTGAAGACAACTCTTCAAGTTTTCATCCACAACAGCAGAAGCACGACTATAAACTCCATGTTTTATTTTATTTGAGACATAACCAGCCAGCTAGATCCCTGATAAAAATCACAGATCTGATTCACACAGCTTTTGACTGAAGTGCAGTGGCACAGAAAGCTGGTGCAAAGCAAGGGTGAATCAGGTCCTTGGTGTGTGTGAGCTGTTAGTTCTTTCCTTCCCTCAGGGTCTTGCCTGCCATGGCAAGGAATGATGTCACACTCATTGAGAACATGATTGGAATGACAAAATGCCCAGGGTGCAACATTTACTCATCTGTTCTTGGCCAGTCCATCTTCCAGTCTCAGTAAATAATTTGGGAGACTTGGGGGAAATGAACATCTGGGCCCCTTGTTCCAGCTGTAGCTGTGCCTCCACTTTTGGGTGAGTGGCCAGAGAAGCACCTTCATGGCCTTACTCCAAGAACTGAGTTTGCAGCTGAAGCTGCTCTTCTTCACTGTGAGGTTGCTTCTAAAAATGGTTGATATTGACCTAAGCTTTGAAATGCTGCCTCTGCAGCAGCCAAATAAAATAGTGATAATACTGTGCCTTGCTAACTTGGAGCAGTGTGTTGTCACAAGCTGTGCTGTGTCACAGGTGCCAGCAGCTACAGAACTCAGCATTAAATTTCCTTTTATCATATGCTTTGTGGATGGTTTAGCCATCTTCTGATGCCCTGTTCATCCCCAGTGCTGTGCATCTAATGTAGTCTAATGTGCACAAGAGGTGGCTCCAGCGAGCAGGAGTCGAGTACATTACGTGTATGAAATTGGTCAGGTCACTTGCTGTCTGTCTAAGGAATGGTGTTTAAAGATTAGGTATTATGGAAAAATGAATTTCATTGATTTTTTTTTTTTTTTTTAAATATACCTTTGAACATCTCCAGCACTGGTGAGCTAACTTTGTGCAGAAAAGAGATGTGTGAACCTAAATAGGCTGTAAGAATTTCAAATTTGAAAACAAAATAATAAAAAAAAATCAACGTTTTTGCATTAAGAAAGCTCTTGCCAGGAGCAGTGAGGTGGATCAATATTTTTCTCCCGCAGATTTTTGAGTGATGACATTTAAATAGTAGAAATTGGGTTTTTAATTTCTACATCCCCCTTCTTACCCCCGTACACTCCTCCTCAAGCTTTATGCAAACTTCAGTTTGAATCCGTGTGCCTCTGTGGGCAGGAATATGGTTGTGCTTTTGAAGTGTGTGCTTCATTATTGCTTTGTGTACTTTCCTGTTAACTTCCACACAGTATCCAGCTTATCCTTGCTTGATCCTTCCTGCATCTCAAATGCAACATGAACTGCTTGGCTGCATGTGTTTCCTGACCTCCTTTTCATTTCTGTGCAATGTCCATATGATCTATCACAGCTTTGAAAATTCAACTGCAGGGTAGAGATTTCTTTGCCAGAATTGATCCTTCTCTTTTCCTCAGAAACCATCAGATAAAGGGATACTTGTGACAAATAAGCATGAGAAAGATCACCACATTAGAAATCTTTTGCTTTGTGCTGCGCTAGCTCTGTGTAATTTGAATGGGTCCACAGTTACTTGTCTTTCACCTTTGGGGTAATTATTTGCTTGTGAGTGACGAAGATTCTTGATCTCATTTTGACCTGCAGAACTTGTGATAAGGAAAGATTTGCCTTCAGGCTTCAGTCCACAAAAGCCTGATATTCCTTTTTTTCCCCGTCGCATTATATTCGTTGCAGAAGCTGTGTGAGATGAGAAGCTCGTTATAGCTTTAGGGTCATCACTGAATGACTTTATCCAGTGGCCTTCCAGCACTTCCACAAGGGGATTCATATCATCCCTATTATAATACTCTTGTATACATTGTTTTAATTTCTATATCCTTTTCATCTAGCTACTGAGGGAAGAATGTTTTACAGCTCTTAATGTACTTAGCCTTGAAGCTTATGAGTTAGAGGAAACTTCATTATGCCCAGGGCGGGGGTGGGAGAATTGAGGAGCAGAGAAAGGGAAGTGTTTGCTAATTCTCACTCTGTGAGTGACTCGGTGATGAATAAAATCAGGGGTAATATGGCTTCAAGCATTTCTTTCGTGCAGTGTTTTGCTGTGTGATGATATCATTTTTGTTTCACTAAGAGCTGTCCTTGTGTCTCTTGGCTGGAGGGGGTTGGGTTTTGCTAAACTTGGACGATTTGGAGTTTTCTGATAAAAATGAAAATGTACCAAATATTTAGAAGGAAATCAAGATGTTGGGGTACTTAAACGAAGTTCAGGAGAGCTGCAATTCAGGCACAGTATTCTGCCATTCTCTTCCCTGTGGGGACCTGCTGCAATAACACACTGCAGTGAGAAATGCCTCCTGATTCCGAGGTGATCATTAGAGCTGTGCGTTCACCAGACGGTGTCACTTACAGGCAGAGCCCCGGTGTCCAAAAAAACTGCCCCAATGTCACCATCAGTGCTTTTCCACAGTGCTGGCTCTATCAGGAGGGGACATTTAAAATTCAGCCCATGCACCTTCCATTCTAGAGAGTTTTGTGGGCTGCACGAGAAGGGTTATTGATAGTTTATCCAAATGTTTTTTGACAGACCCTTTCACACGTCCCTCCTAGGTGGCACAGCACGCAGGGCTGCCTTTTATCACTGTTGGTTGGATGTTACCCAAGGTGGCTGTTCTGCCCTTGTTCATCACAAAATGATCCATAAAGCAAATTGGGATATCTAAATGCACCAGGCTGTTCACAGATCCCACAGCAATTATTTTGGAGTGTTGCATGTAGAAATGTTTGCCAGAGGTGGAAAGCAAGTTGTACAAAATCTGCTCTCTGCAAGTAGTGGCTGCCTCAGTCCACTCTCACTTGCTCAAGGAGAAGGATGGTCTTGGCAAGCCATCCAGCACTACGTAGAAGACGTATTTGGAGCTGAAATATTAAGTGCAGCCCAGCATGGATGGTCCACATTGGAAGTTGAACTAAAGGACAAAATAATCTCTTTCAGCCTTGCTGTCTGCACATTCATCAGCCTTTGTCAGCCAACATAAGGGCTGCTGGGCTGGAGCCCCTTTGGCCACTGGTTATCATTCAGTGGTGGGGATATGCTGAACTCCCAGTCACTGACTGATGATTCAGGGCTTGGATATCGAGCTGACATCTTCTTTTTTCTTCTTACACTGTGGAATTATCCCAGTGACCTGCCAGCTTTCTGCAGACCACAGCCAAGAAATACTTGTTCCACACGGGATCTCTAAGTTGCAGTCTGGGAACTGGGGATTAGGACTCAGAGTGCCAAACCAGATGGATATATGTGCATACAATGTGTGCTCAGATATGTTTATAGTGTGTGTCCTTGTGTTTTTGGGCACGTGTTGCATGTAGAGGTGGTTATTTGGTACGTCACTCCCGAGCAATATGGGTGATGATGATCTCTGTGTCAGGGCCTGACACACGTGGGCACAGTGAATGCTCTCTCTTTGTGCCTGTCTGTGTGAAATTTGGACCTCTGCTTTCCAGTGCGACATTATCAGAGCATTCCGTTGCTGAACTGGCTGATCTGATTAGAGGTGGCTTAAAAAAGGAAAGTGAAGTGAACAGGTGGCAGACATAAATACACAGCTGTGCATTATTGCTGATTTTTTATTGCTACTTTATAACGCTGTCCACGGTTATTTTACAACAATTTTCTCTATTGGTGACATTGCTGTAAATCTCACTGTAAAATGGCCCTAAATGTGCAATGAATTCTATTAAGCAAAATGGAGAAACTTAGCGAATCACTCTTTTGTGATGAAAAGGGAGACAGGGAGAGAGATGCAGCTGGGGGAACAGCAGAAAGCCACGGGGAAAGAATTAGGGGATCAAAAGTCTTGTTACATAAGGAGGTTAAATCTCCTCGTGTGGTGCTGTAAGAGCATCATGGATAAAGCAATGGCTCATCAGACCCACTAGATGGAGATGGAAAGAAGCATTTTCTCCATGATGATATTCCTGTAGCTGCCTGCTTGTACTTTGCTGGCATATTGAATGGCTTTTACTTACAGTATCTTAAGCCTGTCCTTAAAGCAATTACAAGATTTCTCCAGAGTCATATTTGGCATGTGCAGGCTATATCCAGGCTTTTAGCACCGGCTAATTTGCCTGGCCTAATTTTGTATATGTTTCCATTTATATTCATGGTCAGTATCTATTGTAGTTACAGGCTTTTTCATATAAAAGGCACCTCATTCTTTTCTTAATTTTATTGAGAATTAATACAGCTTCTTGTATGTCAGCAGGATGAGGCTAGAGAATTGGAAATATTTTTCCTTCTGAAAATCAATATCTCATCAACTCTATCAATCATTAACTCTGCAAATTTTTTTCTTCAGTGCCTGCAAAATCTTTTGGGGTTGAGTCCTCTGCCTAGGACTGTCTGAAATAGAAATTCCTTCTTCTTTGAGAAGTCCAGCACCAATGCTTGCCCCTAAGTCCAAGGGAAATCCTACAAATGTCCTGCCATGAGAAATGTCAGAGTGTTTGGAATGTTTTTCTTGGTGATACATTCACCCGCTTCTTCTGAAAGCTGATTGCTATCATAAAGTGAAGCCAAAAGTTTAGAAGTGTATCAAACCCAGAAATGCTGGGATTGAGGGGAAAAACAAAAAGAACTTCTGGAATATAATATCTCTGAAGGAAAAGGCCACAGGATGCCCAGGGATGCTCCGTGCCACATGGCTCCACTATGGTCACACCTGGAGGCTCTCAGCTCCTGTGTGCTCCTGCTGTTTCAGATGCTCGGCCTTCCCACAGAGATCCTGGGAGCCCAGCTTTGCTAGCAAAGCCTAAAGAAAACAGGATTCCCATCTGGCAGTGCCATTGGAATCCATGCCCACGGACCCACTGCGAGGTGTTGGAAGTTTACAAGAAATGTCTGACAAAGTGTTGGGGTTCAGCCGAGGAGGATCTTCACTGACATGGTGTGTTGCCTGACAATTTCTGACCAGTTGCTTTGGGCAACAATTTAATGAATACCAGAAAGTCAAGAAGCATCTTCTGTGTTGGGAGCTGACTGTCTTCATCATGCTCTGGAGGTGGAACAGCCTTTGCTGTGTTTTCTGAGAATCTCTTTAGTGAGGTTTAGCTAAGAGAGCTCCCTGTGTGACCAGGACAGGCTGAGAGCCCACGGCTCAGCAGCTGTGGCCATCTGCTGATGGATGGAGAAGCACAGAGCTGCTGCAGTTCATTGGCCCTTGAGCCCATGACCATCTCTTGAGCACTGAGCTGGCTCACCGTCCCCTCCAGCTGGGCAATAATGTGTATTCCTGCACTGTACCTGCTCTGGTGCTTGTAAACACTCAATAGTTGAGCAGAGAAAGCATGTTTGGACACGGCCATGAGTATTGCACAGCTCATGCAATAGCACCCCACAGGGCAGTGCTTGAGCCACTGAATCTCCATGCACTGTTTGCACCTGAAATGTTTACTCCAACCTTTTGCAACCCCCAAGGGACTGGCAGCTCCAGAGCAGCACTTTTTCTTTCATTCTCTGCTTTTCTTTCCCCCCAGTTGTCTCTCACTGTGTGGGGCAGAGATGTGAGCTCAGGTTTCTGCACCCTCCATCTGGGAATGTGTGTCCCAGGGCTGGACACAGTGCTCCACACCTGCAGCTCCCAGGCTTTGCAGGGCAAAACCTAAGACACTTGTTAAGCTGTTTATTTGGTGTCATTGTCACTGTTCGTTCTTCAAAGGAGAGAGATCAGAACCCGCTTCAACAGACCCTTCTCTCTCCCCAACCATGTCCATGAATCACTTCTGAGTCTCTCAAATGTCAGCAGTGCCAATGGGAGGTGTAACTTTTGGTGGGGCTGCTCTTGCAGAGGAGCTTTCCAAGTGCAGGCTTTGGCTCCCATACAAGATTAGCAAGATTTTTTAGGAGGTGATGATACACAAGATACCAGAGTAAATGCTCTAATGGTCTGCTGGGGCCTTCAACGCATGAACTGCACAAGGGAGACAAGCAGTGCAAGTGTCACTCTTCTAGCAGGGACTGTTGTCACTGTTGGGTGGGAGATTTGTCCTGCCAGTGATCAGGAAACATCCATTAGAAGAAAATGGGTCTTGATTAGGTGGAGCTGCCTGTGGGCTTGAATTGATGCTGAGCTGTGGTGCAGGCAGGTACCACTCCTGAGTGACCAGCACTTTGTCAGGCTGTCTCATTGGCTACGGCTCCAGGCAATTGCCCTGGTCACTTGTCCCCAAAACTGCCTCGGGAGGCTCTCTGCAGTTAGCAATCTGTTTTAATCCCCAGAGAGATTATTTACTCTCATACTTCAGCTCTTGCAGCTGAGGCTGTGCCTGGCCTTCATTCCAGAGCTGCCCAAGGGCTCTCTGTAGCAGCTGCCTCATTGGAGGTGAATTTTCAGCTGTGCCAGAAGAGACTTGCAAAGAAGTTTGTGTTGTACTTAGTCATGCTGCTTGGTTCCAGCAGTGTTATTTGTCCCACAAGACCACAAATGCAAAAATCACTTACAAATGTATAAAAGCCCCCAAACCACTGAGCACCAGGTAAAAACATTCTTTTACAAGCCACTGATTGCTCCAAGGGTCTCTCTGGTATTGAAAACCCACCATTTGTTGGCCTGTTGTAACCAAATTCACAAACTACGTCTCTCAGGTGGCAAGGGGAGTTTGTTTCCAAATCTAAGTGTTGTCGCCAAGTGTATGTTAGAGCAGTGGAAAATAAGTATTTGTTTAAAGGGGGATTACACTTCCCAACTCAGAAATATGTAGTGTTTTTCAAACTGATTGCAGCTCTGTTTCTTCCTCTGGAGAGGACAAGTGTGTTTTCTGGCTATAAGCTGAAGTGGAAGGAAATTGGAATAAGGGCTTTTTGATGGCATTTGAACGATATCTTTAGAAAGCCCCCAGGTACATGGCAAATATGTCCTTGCAAGGGCTCACTGGCTCTGCAAAATCCTGCTTTCCCACTGGGAACCTCAACCCACTGTCTGGCATGGAGGACAGGCCAGGGGCTCCACACACCAGCTGGTTTTTCTGTGATAGGTGTGGGTACTCATAATTACAGAAATTAAGTTTGTGTAACAGGTGTAGGGTAGCAAAAGGTGAATTGCTCAGCTTATTTTGTCTGTGTGAAGTCATGTACCGAGTCTGAATCTAATCCTTCTGAACACCAGATTCTTGTTCACTAATATTTTACTCCTTTTATTTCTCTAGCAGAAATGATTTCTCACTGTGAGCATCCTTGCCCCCATGGTGAAGCTGTGCTCCCAGTTCCCAGCACAGCAAAGCAGTGAGGGTGGAGAGGGAAAGGAACGATCAGACAGGATTAGGATGAGGAGTTGCCCTGTGATGAGAGCAGACTAGAAAATTTCTCCTGTGTTTAAATAAGTGGAAGTACTCCAATGGAAAGAGTTTGGGATGGCTAGTGTTATGTACAGGAGGAAGTTGGAGGGTGGAAAATATCTTATGGAGGGCATGGAGAGAAGGGGAATAATGTCTCCTCTGTGAGGAAGTGGTAGAGGACTTGTGTTCGGTGGCCTCTGCCGGAGTAAAGGCTTTGAAATGGAAATCTGCAGATCAGTCTGACCTCCCAAAGTGGCACAAACAAACAGCATTTTGGTCCCTTTCATATGTGCTGGCAGCTTTCTGTGCTGGGGGAACACAACCCCGGCCATCTCCAGCAGCCCCGCGTGTGATAGACGTGGGTAACGTGTTTATTGAAGGATCTGTCTTTTGCATGTTGTACACCCATGTATCTATTTCAGGGTAGAGCAGCTTCATTTAAACTGCCTGGAAAGATTAAATTATATTATTCTCTTAACATGACAAGAGGGTGACAGACTCCTGTTTCTCTGCAGAGTGGTACACAGCGAAGCGGAACTGGGAACATGTTCCTGCTCCCGGCCGGGGAGGAGCCAATCGATCGGAGAGCCCTGGTGTGCGTTAGAAGGATGAGAAAGCAGGGATTAATTTCAACAGCCTGATGTAAAACACGAGCATCCCCTCCTTGAGCTAAATCACAAAGAGGGGTTCTGGGCCTGTCAGGTGTCACAGCGCAGGCAGTGCAGGGGACTGCACGGTGCTGAGGGGGGTGCGAGAGAGGCAGAGAAACAGCTTTAGGTTTTTTAATCTTTGTTTTGTTGTCAGCTTCTGACCTCACAACAAATAAATGCAACTTTGCATAGACAGAACTAAATAATCCACCTTATTTTCTGGGTGGGAGCAATAACAGTCCCTTGTTTGAGGACTAGCTGAGGGAACTAACAGGATTTTGCTTCTCCCTGTCTTTTGGCAGACCTGCATCGGTAAATTTTGATTTTGATGAAAGTCTTGCAATAATAATTTCTGTGCCTCCTTTTCTTGTTAGCAAACCATCATTTCCTTGCCTTACAGGAATGTTTGACAGTTCATGCATTAAAGACTGTGAGATGCTCAGATTTGGGGTAATGCATGCAGGTGACTTAGACATATCTTTCAAATCACTCCAGGAATGGTCGTTCCAACAGTGTCCTGGGCAGCCTGTTCCAGTGCTTGACAACCCTTTTGGTGGAGAAATTTTTCCTAATATCCAATCTAAACCTCCTCTGGCACAACTTGAGGCCACTTCCTTTTCTTCCGTCCCTCTTTACCTGGAAGAAGAGGCCAATCCCCACCTGGCTACAATCTTCTCTCAGGGAGTTGCAGAGGATGATAAGGTCTGCCCTGAGCCTCTTTTTCTCAAGGCTAAACAAACCCTTCTCCATCTCTGTTGCTCTTCTCTGGACACCCTCCAGCACCCCAACGTCTTTCTTGCAGTGAGGGCCCCAAAACTGAGCACAGGATTCCTGGGCTGTTTCCTCTCTGCTGTGCTGTATTTTATCTGCTAAGTTAGTAAGAAGTCTCCAGCTCCCCCTGTTTGCTGCCCACACTGCCTGCACTGGGATAGATGCACTTCAACTGAGCTGTTGATCTCATCACCTTTTTTGGGGGGAGAAAGCTTTAATCCCTGTGGGACCATTCTCAGGCAGGTCTGTGGTTTCTAACACATCGATAACCCTTGTGTCTTTGCTGCCACTGTTACCAAAGCTCTGGGAGAAATTCGTATTTGGCTTGAAAATCTGTCTGTTCTCCTCAGTTTTGGCAGGACCTTTAAGCCTTTCAAGCTTTGCTCTAACAACATAACAAAGTCTTTCCAGTGCAAGTTTTCACATGTGCTGAGGAAATATTTATTCTGCTGTGAAGAAACTGTGGAGCTGTACTGATGGCTTAAGCTCCTGAAGGCATCCATACAGTGGGAAAATCAGGCCCTAAGTTATCTCTGACAGTAAATCCTGCAGATTCTCACAGCTTATATCAGAGGTTCTCCTTATATCCCCTGTTGCTCACTTCTTACAGTTCTTTAAGGAACAGGAACACTGATGGCTGGCTCAAACACGGTGACTTTGATGCTGGAATAAGCTCCTGCTCAACACTGAAGGGAGCCAGTTGCTCTGGGATGCTCTCTCAATTAGATGTTTGATTTGCTCTCAGAAGGAGGAGGAAGAGAGGGATTTTTCCTTGCTGCTTCTTTCACACCCAGATTTAAACAGCGTCCTGGGAACACCAGCCCTCTGTATGCATTCTTCCAGGTGAACACATCAGGGTCTGATTGTTTGGGACAACAACTGCAAGCCTGCAGAGCTTGGAGCATGAAGTATTTAGGAATAATGAGACCTCTTTCTGTATTTCCTTACTCGAGGTTACTTCATGACATCAGGGAAATTCTCCTTTAAAACCTGACATCCCAACATTGCTCAGCCACTGCTGGCTTGGCTAAGTAGCTACCACGGGTACATGTGAAAGCCAGTTTGTTTCGGGAGGTTGGATTCCTAAATACTCGAATCACACCCCCAAGTGCTTACACAAACCATTAGTTATGCTTAGTTCACTAACAAGATTTACATGTGCACTGTGCTGAAGGCAGGGAGAGCAAACCCTGCCACCAGTGCTGCTCTCTGGCAGCGTGCTCGGGCTCAGGTACCAGGGATTTGTCACAAAGGCTTGACAAGTTTAACAATACATCAGGTAGATTTACTCTCACTCTGAGCTTAATGTTCCTCATTCTCTTATGTTCTAGAAATGCTCCTCTGGCGAGGTCTGGAGGCTGCCTTAGAGGTGTAATGGGACTCACTCGTGGCCATCATCAAATCGAAAATTGTTCCTTTGAATATTGTCTGCAGCCTTTAAGATTCAGGCTGCAAGACTCTAATGCCACCAAGGTGTTTTTCTTGGTAGAGAAAAATCTCCCTCTTGATATTCAGTAGTTTCTTTATGGGGTTGTTTGGTCTCTAGACATGAGAGAATCCTGGCAATTTTGATCATTTGAAAAGAATGAGTAATGCGTGGTGCTTAGTACAGTGTGTCGCTCTTCACATCACTGATTATGCTTTATTTTCTATTATGTTGAATGGAGTGATTCTATTATGGACTATCATCTCTTTTTACTGCAGTTTATTTCAAGGATTCCTGCTGGAGCCCTATCTACAGAACATTTCTGGATTACAATTGACTATCTAAGACTGTTTCAGGAATACTTAATGGGCCAGCTCAAATTAGCCAATCTGTAGAAGTGAATTTGGGCCTTGAGAGCTCTCCGAACACGTGCCATTCTGCAAGCAAAGGGAAAAGGCTGTCTGCTGTCAGAGTTTCAGTAGGTGTCAGTGTGGATTTTAAGCTGGATGCTCAGCCTGACTACTTAAATTCTTTTCTTTGTGAATTTATTATGGTCCTGTACCCAGTTATCAGCCCTTGGTTCAATTGAACCTCCTCTTTCCACACCTCTTTCTGAATCAAAGATTGCTGGTGATAGGTGATCACTAACTTAGATGACAGAGCCAGGACTCAGAGGGTGAGAGGTCATAAGTCTCTACAAACCCTGGAGACTTATGACCAAATATCCTGCTGGTGTAGCTGGGGGCTGTAAGAGACACACATCTGGGTGAGGCACAGGCTTCACATCATCCTGCTGCGACCTTCACAGTCCTTATCTGGCAGGAATTGCTAAGCCTGCATGGGAAGATCAAAAGAGCTCATCTCATTCAGCTCATCAACATTTGGGCCTGACTCTGGCTGCTGTCAGGAGCACATCAAAGGTAAACATAAGAACAAATAAGCAAATTATGGCCAAGAAGAAGGGTGGGCTGCAAACAGGCCATGTAATCCTCCAGGAGTGATGCTCTGTAACAGCCTTCAGAGGGAACATTGGGATGGGTTAGAGCAAACATTGAGCAAAGTAGAAGGCAGCAAGTGGTCAGTTTATGGCAGATTATTCCAGATGTTGGGCAGCGTTTCAGCACATTTTCCCTCTGATCATTATCAAAATATTGAGGAATAATTTTGTTTTTCCTCCACATGGTTTTATTTTTTCATCTGAGACACGATTGTTTGTGTGTTTATCAGTCACAGCTGAAAGTGAACTGAGCATTCAGGGTCTGGGAGAGAAAAATGTCAAAGCCTTTCTCAGCTGTTTTTTAGGTGGTCTTATTTGAGTGGCATTTATCAAGTACAGAGCAAGAGAAAACCAGTATCCCTTCTAGAGCAATGCGGAGGTGCCAAGAAAATAGGACAGCAAGTTCAGGAAGTGAAGTGCATCCTGGCCAAGGCTCTTTACATTAAGTTTCTGAGCCCTGCAGAAGCGTGTGGATAGGGCTGGGGGACCAGCAAGGTCCGCCTGACAGCTACCCACCGTGAGAGGGAATCCAACCCACAGCCTGGGAGTGTGCTTCCCTCTCCTCTCTGCTGCCCAGAGCAGTTGTGCCTTTAACTGGTGCCTTCTGCTCCAGAGAGGGTGGATTTCAGGGTTGGTTTTGGCACTGGATCCCCTCTTTGGGGAAGAGCATAACTAGCTATTTCAGTAATGGTGTGAAGCAAAGCTTTTTTGTTTGTTTGCTTGTTTAAATGAAGGAGTTAAGTGCATGCTTAAGTAGTTTCCTGGTGGAGGATCCAAGTTACAACTTTGTGATGGTAATTAAGAGGCCATTGGCAACAGAAAATTAGAAAGAGAAGGGCTAGGCCATATTTTACAGTAGCCCAGGGAAGAATGAGAGTGCCCCTCTTACTATTAAAATATTCCAGTGCTTTCCCTGGTCGTGCTTTCTTTAGGAAACAGCACTTCACAGCGAGGCCTCAATGTGTGTACCTGTAAAATCTATGGTGTGTTTGATGTTGGCACTTCTCTGAAGATGTGTTCTTCCAACACAAGCCTGAGTCAGTAACAGACAGCTCAGAGGAAAGGTTGGGCTCCAGGAACAAACAGAGCTTTCGTCTCCTCTCTTTGAGGGCTTTGGATGGCAAAAAGAAGCGTAACCTGGCTGTTCAGTGTGTTTCTGTGCCGTGTTCAAAAGTCTGATGTGGAGGAGACCAGGAGCTGTAATCGGTATTGAGTTAATTCCTGCCTTCATCCTCGCTGCCTTGCAAACTTCAAAGCAGCAAAGCTCCTCTCTTTACACCTACGAGCATCATTTCCAGAGCTGAGCAGGGTAATTTTCACATGCAAATTCAAGAGGAGAGCCGGCCTTATCTGAGAAGGTGGACACGCTGCTTAATGGGACAACAGCACCTCCTTGTCTCCCCTGAAGGGGAGCAAGGCAGCAGAAATAAGATTTCCTTTTGCTGTTGTGTTAGGGGAAAATGCCACCTTGTGCTTTGTTTTTATGCTTTGAATTGTGTTGAATGCTGGAAAAATAGAATGCAGTTTGCCATCTAGAGCTTTATATTACATTTTTCATAAGCTATTGGAAGCATAAAGCAGGAATCAAAGACTTGGCAAAGATACAGGTCAGCTTTACAACTCCCCTCATTCTCAGGCATTTGAAATACACAGATTTGTGGACATTAATCTTAACATTATTGATGCAGTGGGAAAACAGGGAGCAAATTTATGGTATGCACAGTCCTCACTGTTGGTTTTTGTCATATTCTCTTTGGGACAGTAATTTCTGTCATTTGTTATTTCAAAAGCTGCCTCCTTGGTCTTGAATTTTGGTGGGGTTTTTTCATTGATTCTAACAGCAGAATTATTGGGAAGTTATTCAAACCAGAGAGAAGTGAGTGTCAGGGGACCAGGCAGGACAGTAACTGATGTGATGATTTAGGCAGGTCACTTTGCCACTGCTGCCAAGACATCCAAGAAATTGACCTCAGGGTTTGTGTTGCTCAGCTTCTGAAAACACCTGTAGCTTGTTGGGTTTTTTTTTTTAGCAGTTCCACAAAGCCCACTGTGGTTTTTCAGTGCAGAAATGCGACTCTCATGCTTCCTTTTCTTGATTGTGTCTCTAGCTGAGCAGGTTAGGTGTGCTATCAGGTGTCCATTGACTCTGCAGCAGAAGCCTGGGTGCAGGATGCTGTGTGTAAACACACAAACAGCTGAAGCTCACGAGCACTTGGGCAGTTTCATTTTCACGGCAGAGATTCTCAACATCAGTTTCCTGTGTGGGTTGTCAGGTGTGTGTGCTCAGGAAAACGCCCCAGTGCAGGATGTTTTTGGGTGAGGGCAGCACTGAATGGACCGTTTCTGAGGCTCGCTGTCCTCTAACAGGATGCGGGGAGTGCAGTGGTGTTCCCTGATCCAGGCACACGGGCCAGCGTGGGTTGGCTGCCACCTCCCTGCACCCTCCCGTGTCTCACCCAGCTCTCTGTGAGAGACACCACCGACGACCTCTGCAGAAACTGAGGACTTAATTGCTATGAACTCTGTGTCTGATTAAAATCAGCCTTTATTAAATTAAATAAGCTCCATCTGTCAGTAGAGTGTGTGCCCTTCCACTGGAGACAGAGAAAGCAATTCAAAGGAGATTTTTCAGATGATATTCCTGTTTCAGTTCAGGTGCAGAATAGAGAAGTGACTCAGTCCTTAAAGTCTAAGCCAGGTCTCCTGTCTCTAGTGAATCAAACCCAGTGCCACCAGCTGTGTGAAATGGGAATAAAAATCCATTCAGTGGAGTGAACCTCAATGGTCTGGGCCTCACTCTTCAGTGTTGATAATAAATGAGAGCCAGGAACTGGCCTGGAATCATACTGTGGGTGAAATAGACTTGCAGTTTCATTCTCATTCTTCTTTTTAAGATTTAAGTTGAGATGACATTTTTCCTGGTGTTTTCAGGTTTTCCTGTGGGAATCTTAGTGTGAAGACAGATGTGATCTGGCTGGGTACTTTACTCCCATGGTTTTGTTCAGCTTTTTCATGCCCCTCAGATCCCAAAGTCAGTGAAGTACAGAGGACTTGACATTTGTTTTTTGCACGTATGCATATCCCTTCCCACTTGATGAGGCTTTTGACTCACCCTTTGATATGCAACCAAAATGATGCAGAACTGAGGTCTAAGTATGGAGAAATCTTGGTAAAATAAACCCTAAGAAAAAGGAAGCTTAGCAGAATTACAACAGAGCTGATAAGATAATGATGCCTCTGCTCCAAATCTCCTTTCCCTTCCTCAAACAGCCTCTTGGGATGTTTGGACTCTGGGTCTGAAAGGGTTGTTTGTCATCATTTATAAATCAGCCCAGATGACTTGCTGATATGAGTGACCCCTGGGCAGCTTTCTGATAGACCTGATATGCTAAAAGACCTTTGGATGGTAAAAAGAGAGCTCTGGAGAGGAAGAGGCATCTCTGGGTAGTGATCCTGTCACCTATATTCCATCACCTGCCTTCCTGTGGCAGTGGGAAAGCAACGTGGAAGCTTTGTAATGCAATATTCACAGAAGTGCTGTGTGGTACCTGGGGCAGTCCATGGTCATGAAGGACACTGTCGCCTTTGGTGGACCTCTGTGGAGGAAGAAGACAAAAATCCCAACCATGAACAAATACCTCTTTTAATATGTTTGTCTTGGTTGTCAGGCCTATATTCCAGCTTAGTGGATTCAGAGTTTCAATGATGTGTGTAAAATATCATGCCTAAGGTGTCCACCTCTATTTTAAATTTTTCTCAGCCTCACTGAAATTTTGCTGATTGAGATAATTCAGCAGTTTCCCAGGGCTCTGAGGGAAGGCTTGGGTGTACTCTGGGCAGAGTGATTGCCCAGAGAAGCTGTGGCTGCCCCAGCCCTGGAAGTGTCCAAGGCCAGGTTGGACGGGGCTTGGAGCAGCCTGGGATAGTGGAAGGGGTCACTGCCCACGGCAGGGGGTGGAACAAGGTGGTCTGTAAGGTCCCTTCCAACCCAAACCAATCTATTATTCTATAAGAAACCAAAAACAGTGAGGTTTGGGGAGAAAATGGGGAACCAATCCTAGTTTTCCTTGAGCCAGGCTTGACCAGCAGTTGGATAGATGGGAAAACTATATTTCTGAAGAGTTTGGGGAAGGTAATTTATCCCAAGGAGGCTTTTGGATGTTTGCTTGCAATTACAGTTGTTTTAGCAAAGCGAACAGAATTTGCTCTTTGGATTTTCATTTCCATGCCCGGAGTTTAGAGTTGCAGGTACCACCTGTTAACACTATGCAAACAAAATATAATTGACTCCCGCAGGAATCCCTCTGAAAGGCAGCACCTTGGGATTAAAGTTGCAGAGCCATCTATCTAAAATGATGTGGCAGATTTAATTAACGTGTCTAAAAATACACAGGCTGCAATCAAGCCTTTGCTTCTGCCTGTGTCTGTTCCCTGAAGGGGAATGCACATAATTTTCAAAATCTTGGGTTCTGTCAGCCACCTGTGAGTTGAATTTATTGATGCATGAGATTATCATAAAATTAATTTGGACACTGCTGAATTATAAGGTTGAAAACAGGTTGAGAAGTAGCTGCTCACCCAGTTCAAGCAATATGCTGTCAATAATGTTCTTTCAAGCCCATATGTAGAGCATTACCAGACAGCTCCAGTTACACACTGTAAATGCGTGGAGATGGGATGCACACAGCCCCTCGTGGCAGGGAAAGAGCTCCATAGTGTGGTTCTGGGAATCCTTTGGAATGACACGAATCTGAGTGGCAGATAACTACAGACATCAAATGCATTTCGCTTCTTGCCACTCAGGAGACAGATCTTTGCTGCAGAGTCAGAGAGTGGCACAGCACCGAAACTGAGGAGCCTTCAGTCTGGTTGTCTGTCTGTCTGTCTGTCTGTCTGTCCATCACTTGGGGTTTCAGGCTTTGTAGCCACATTTTAATTAAAATAACTTGTTTTTCTTGACGCTGTAGTGGGCAGTGATGAAATGCACTCTGCTAAGGCTGCAGTGAAGATGTTAAGGGAAAGAGCAAACCACATTTGTTACAGTGCTAACGTGGTCTGCTCAGGAGTTGTTCCATTCTCGTGCTGTCAGGTTTTGGCATGGCTTTTTGTCAGTCCTTCACAGAGGTCCCTTTAGCTTTTAGGGTGCAATAGAGGGCCTGGAGTTAGATGCCCATGGTCTGGCTGAATTAATGGCTTTGCTCACAAGCCCAGGTGGGTGATTTCAGGTGAGATTTCTCTCTGGTAGAGCTCAAGTGAGTTCAGTGACACTCTGTCTAACCTAACCAGCATAATACTTCTGGGAATTGAAATAATACTCCTCATCCAGAAACTGTTGAAACGTGTGCATGGAAATGGAGTGGGGAAAAGAGTGCAAATAGTGGGCACTGACATCCTTGGTCAAATTTTAAAGCTCCTCCGTGGTGCTGCACACACAGTCCCATGGGACAGGATGCAGAGCTGCTGAGAAGGGGCTTACAGGAATTCAGGATGTGGAGCTTCTAACTCAGGCTCTTGGCAGAGCCAAGGAGGTATTTCCTGACATGTTTCATTCATATTTCAAGGTTATGTTACAGTCTAGAGATTGAAAAAGAACATTAGCTGAAAACTGGGGATGTGCTGGAGCCCAGTGGCTGTGACTCTTGGAAGCAGGGCTGTAGTGCACAGACCTCACATTTTGGCCTGGTTGTGATGGCTGCCTCGCTGCCTGCTGATTATCTGCCCTCGTTAGCACAGCAGTGTCCCAGGCTGTCAGTGTCCTGGCAGCTCAAGTGGCCTCCCCAGCCATTTTTATAACTACACTTCAGGCAACAGAGGTGGGTGCCAAGGTGACTGTTCAGCTTTAAAGCCCAGTAAGATAAGATGCTTGAGAAAGCTTTAAATAAAAGCTAGCCTGTGGCAATCCCTTGGCAAATCATCCATTTGTGAACTTTTACTTCCTTAATCTCCTCGTCAGACAGGCTAAAGAAAGTCCAAAGGTAAAAGAGAACTATTCTAATTTAGACCATCGACCTCATCCCCATTAACTGCTGGGGCTGTTTGCAAAGGCCTTCTGCATGTGGGATAGTGTGTGTCAGAGGGCTGAAACTCCTTCAAAATGGAGTTAAAATCAAAATAAAAAACTTTAAAATATTTCCTTCTGATAAAGGGGGGATCAGAGAACTGCTGTGTGATGACAGTGTAAATTCATGTCTCTGCCACTGGATTCTTTGCCACCAGCAGAGGCCTGTGCTAAATTTTATAAGTACATTTATGCCTCTGTCATTGCCAGCAATTGTTTTGTTCTGTGTTTGGGATCGCAGTGGGATTTCACAGGTATTTTAGGGTGCCTGCAGTTATGTGAACTAATCTAATGAAGTCTGGTGAGGAGCTGCCATCCCCATTACCAGAGCAGGGCTGTGCAGTCGGTGTTGTGAGGCTTAATGACTTTGCACAATGTTAAATTGTGCATCCTCTTGGAGAGAGGGTTCTGGCTCTTTTTCAAGATCTATAAATACTCTGGAAGTTGGCCTGGTTTCTTGTGGAGGACTGTGGGCACGGTGCAGGCTGGGTGTGTGCACACGTGTGCTCTGCAGGGAGCTCCTCCCCGGCACAGAGCCTGCAGTCAGCCAGGCAGTGCAAACCACCACAGAGAGAAACATCCCCAGGCAGGATCGTTTTATTTGCTTTTTCACCTTTCAGACTGCCTTACAAAATGTCAGGAGGCCATTACATAGCTCATCTGTCCCCCAGTGGGTGTCCTTCCCTCAGGTGGGGAGGAAAATGTTCAGACCTGGGTTGGATGTAAGCAAGCTGCATCTTTCAGAGAAGGACTGGGGATGTAAAGATGAGGAAAACAGTCGGGATTGTGACTAACAGGGTGAGCTGTGAGATGTAACAGCCCTTGTGTCACTGAATCTGCCCGGGGGCATGCACAGAGGACACATGGAAGGGGACTGTGACTCTCTGCAGGGTGATGTGATAAGACAGAAACAACCCTTGTATGCGGGATTTACCTACTGCAGTTCTGAGGGAAAGAAAATATTACTGCAGCTTCCAGGAAATGCACTTTATTTTGCTGCTTTTTCCCCACGAGCAGGGGACTGAGAGCAAGCACACAGCTGATGGCTGGGTACCGTTGGCCGGGCAGCCATCCATGGCTGTGGGTCTGTGTGCAGCAGCAGGAGGCACTGGGAAGCACACCAGGGCGACCACCAGCTCCCATAAATAAGTTCTCAAAACTGTTTTTATAGCAGACTCTGAATAAGTCTTTTGGACTCCAAAGTAAATGCTGCTTCTGGAACTTCTCAGTGGATTTTTATTAGAGCTGGCTGAGGCTGGAGGAAGCAGCCCCTCTGACGTCAGAGGTTTTATATCAGGCTGTTTCCATTTTTATACCGTGCTCCTCTGGGCATTTAAGGCATTTCCGCTACAAAGCAGATCCGCCTGGAACTGCTTCATTCCTTTTTGCTGCGACTTACAGCAGATAAAAGTTCTTGCCTGTTGCAAATGACTAGAACGCGTTTCAGTCTAATTTCAGGTATCACTGGGGGTTTATGTCAGTGCATATTTAGCTCTTTGGAGCACGAACCTTGGGCAGAGCAGGTTTGCCATGAATAAGGGAGCAGAGATGCTGAGCCTGCTCTGTTGCTGGGGATGCACGACCACGCTCCCTGTCCCTGTGTGTCGTGAAACGCGTGCTGCTGCATCTGCTGGCTCCCAGCCAGGGGGCTGGGGCTCTTTAGCTGCGGCCAGACTTGTTGCATGTGCTCTCCATTCATCACGAGCCATGCCTGGGCTTGGCAAGGGCTGCCTTGGCCACGGGCAGCAGCTCTGCCAGGTGAGCCATTAGCGGCTGGGCTCCGCTGGAGTTCCCTTCCCGCAGGCCTGGAGCGCGGTTCGGCCGCGCCGAGCGGCGAAGGCGCAGCAGTGGGGACGGTCTGACACGCAAATCACAAGTGTCACCTCATTTAGCCAACGACTCTTGGCTGAGAAAGAGCCTGGACTTGTGCTCGGACCTGCAGGAGAGCAGATGGCTAATGTGGTCATCAGCCATTGCGCCGTAATCCCACATCCAGACTTGGCTTTCCGCGGGAGCAGGAGTGAAATGTAGAGTGTTAAATACAAAGCAAAGCAGAACCACTCCAGTATAACCTGCAATGATGGGAATTCAGGGCTGCTTTTAAGCAGCAGGGTTCTTAACTCCAGGCATTTTCTATTTGGTTTTATTTCCCAAACCCTGCATTATCTTGTGTTGTGGTTTAATCCAGGACATCTTGTTAGGAGAAACATTATTTCCCTTTGGCAATTTCTCTTCTCTTCCTCAACTCTCCCACATTTTTTAAGCTCGCAGTGGGGAGATTAAAATTTATACTTGTTGGAGCTCTGTCTGCCTTTGTTTCCCCCCTTTTCCTAATTCTTTAACTCATCATGTTCAAATAGCACTAATTAAATCTGTTCTCGCTTAAAATGCAGTCCTGCCTGCAGTAGGCAAAATTACACCTGGACTTTTCTGAACTGGTCTGACCTTGGCAGTATTTCAGCAGCAATCAGTGGCACTGCTCAGTGGCTGGTATCGGGTTGGTGTCCATAGCTCAGAGCCAGGCCCCTGATTATTTGAGTTACAGTCTGTGCTCCTGTCTGTCAGGGTTTGTTGGCTCACATGGGGGAGGTTATGTGAGCACAACTGCACCTCTGGTCTGGCCCAGCTCAGGCTCAGCAGCAGCTCAGTCAGCCAGGACAGGGAATTGCTGGGAGCCATTTGGACCCTCTGCACTGCTCTGCTGGTTTGGAAAAGGTGTGTTAGCCCAGGAGCAGTGTCCAGCCCATATGAGAAAGTCCATGGAAGTGACTGAGGGAGGACATGGCCACAGCTGGCAGCCAGGGTCCCTGTACCGCTGCTTTTTGGTGTCAGGCTTGTTCCAACCTTTCAGTACCCACATAATGGGAAATTGCAGGTGGGTTCCTGTGCAAGCCTTTGGCTGGTGTGTACAGGACAGTGGGGTCACTCCTTGGATCAGTCTCTCGTGTGGATGTCTGCTTGGGAGGAGCTGCTTTCCCAGCCACCTGAATTCAACATCTTATTTCAGCTGGCTGGGGCACTTTTTCTCATGATCTGTCTTGGACTCATGAGTTTCTGTGCACAGCTGTCTTTCAGAAGTGGCTGGATTTAATGATATAGGATTTTTTTTTTCCTCCTGCCAGAGGTTTTGGTACCAACCATTGCATTCCTTTCCAAAGAAGACAGCAAACTTTGCTGTTGCAATCGCCCCGTAATGGAGCAGCAATCTCAAATGCTGAGATAGATATGCAGGTAGTAAATAGCTTTGAGAATTCCTTGGAATAAAAGATACATATCCAATATAAATGTAATAGAACTAATTATTTTTATTGCTGGGACTGTGCTATTCTATTTCTCTTGGGATAGGAGACTTGCTTAGACCCAAGAAAAACTGCTACTGCCTCTGTGCCTGCCTCAGATTCCTGCTGCACAGATAAATACCATGGGAAAGCACTTGTAATACAAACACTTGTTTATAGGCAGACATTTAATTATCATATTACAGAATTCTGGAGACCAGCTGCCACATGAGATTTCTGGCTGGGACACTGAACATAAAATTAAAACAGTGTCACATGCCCATGGAGCTGAAAACCTCGGCATAGTATTTGCACATTCCCGTTCTCTGTAAAGAGCTTCCTGGATGACATTTCTGTGCAGATTATTCACGAGGGGTTGGAGTGCTGTAAGCTTGATGACGTCTTTGTGACTGGATCAGAGAGCAAATATTGTGATCTTTTCAGCATTGGCTTCCCGTGAGTGATTAAATTTCTTCTCCAAGGAATCTAGGTCATTTGCCAGGATCGGGGCGCCGGGCATCTACGGAAAGGAAAGCTGAAGTGGATTGTTTTTGTGCTTTTGAATCCAAAGTTTTATTGATAGTCCTGAATCCTTTGGGAAAATGCATAATAGTCCCAGTGCAATATGGAAAATAGTGCTACATGTAAATACCTCAGTGTAAAGGAAAGCGTGGAAGCTCCTTCTAATCCTCATACGGTTTGCAAGATTGAATCATTTTTTCAGGCAAGTAAGGATTGTATTTGTGAGTAAGAGTGTTCAGGGCTGTGTTTCTCTCCTAATCCCTCTCAGCTTTTTCCTGCACCCATCATGACTGCCCGTTGAGTCTCACCCCTGTCTCCAATACTCCGTGTGCTCCAAGCACTTGTTCCCTTCCCTTCTTTTCCTGCCAGTTCAGTTTAGTCCCAGTGTCCAGGTCGAGATGTGCTTCCAGCAAGGGCCCACTAATTGTGGGGAAACTCACCAAGAGTGACTCCAAATGTGCCAGATTTCTGAAGCAGTCAGTCGTTCTCTGTCCTCTTTTGGTGTTCACATGTGACAGTGACTAAAGGACCGAGATGCTTTGGTTTCTAAAATAGTGGCACTGGAAAACACAGTGATGGCAGCAAAGAAATTCCTTCCCTACAGGTAGAACCAGAAGGAGAAATCTGCTGGTTTCCTGGTCTGTTTCAGTGTGAGTTGTCAGGAAATCAGCCTACGACAACTTCCTACTCCAATGACTGGAGATGAACTGGCAGAAATGTTTCACTAACATATTTTTGGAACACAAAACCCCATTTATCCTGTAGCAAAAGTCTCTTAAATGCCATCTGAAAATTTCAAAGTGGCACTGCCTTGCCACCATGCTGTAGGATGGGTAAGAGTCAATAGATCCAGGTCGGCACATGTGCCTCCCTCAGGATCTGCCATCCTTTTTTACTCCTTATCTCTGTCCTGTCGCTGGGTCCTGTCTTTGCCTATGAAGCCATAAACAAACTGGGATGCTGTTCTATTCCCTGTGATAAACCCACAGCTGTGGGACTCCCAGGAGCAGACATGGAGGTTTATAACTCGGCAGGTTTTTGGGGCTGTGGCTCATGAGCCAGTGCTCCTGAATGAATCCTGGAGCTATCTGGGCTTGTGCACTGCTGCTCAAAAGTCATGCAAGGCATAAAATGTGCTGTAACCTTCCAGCACTGGCTCAGGGCTTCTCAGCAGTGTTGGCAAAAAGTGGTCACAGCCACGCAGCCTGGATGAGAGCCTCAGAGAGCTGCTTTGCTGAGAAGCTTCTGCTTCTTCTAAGCAGTGTCTCCTCTCTGAAAACAAGTCCTATTTTAATATGCCTCTGTCTTGTCTGGTGCCAGGCAGCAGGAAGAGGAAGATTGCTTTTGACTTTGTTGATACCTTGTGGTAGTAGAGCCGGTCTCTTTTTTTAATTCAGCATGTGTAAAGCAGCTCGTTCCCAGGGTCAGTGGCCATCCTGGGCAGTGGTCCTCATGTCCTCTGAGGGCTGGATCAGTATTTAGGCTGCAAATGAGGCTTTACCAAGCTGCTTGCCTGGTACTGCAATGCCTGAGCTCACCAGAGACCTGAGCACATCCAAGTGCAAATACTGAAAGCGGGAAAAAGAACAGGGGAAGGAGGATCCCAAAGCATAGGGGAGGGGCCGTGTCATTTATTTATTGTAGTTTTTGTAATACCCTCCCCCCTTTATCCTGAGGTCATGAAATGTTTTTGTTCCAGCAGTGTCATAGTGTGAAGAAACACAAAACCACAGAGTCCTGTTGCAATATAATCTGTTGGTGGAAACCACGCTAATGTTTTGAAAGACCATAAGTTTCTTCACAGATCCTGCTGATTAGTGTGTCTGAACTGTAACTCAGAGCTCTGGGCATCTGCCCTGCCTTGCCACACTGGCCATGATGAAAAGCAACCCATCATCCACCAGAACACAATTCATTCTGTCACACACTGGACAAGTGTCTTGGGATTTTGAGGAAAATACTTTAGAGATGGGGGAAAGGGAAGTAAGACATAAAGGTAGAAAATACCCTGTGTGCCAGCTGCAGGGCTGGTGACAGGCTTCCAGCTTGGAAAAGTAGTCCAGGGACAGTGTTCACAGCTGCTCTTTGGTGACCTTAGAGTTGCAATAACTCTGGCACACACCTTGGCACAGCAGAAAACTGCATTAGAAGCAGAAACCTCATTTCCACTGTGCTGCCCAGGGAAGCCTGAAGGCTCTGTGAGTGTCTTACACGGATGGGGTGAAGAGAAGGGACAAGGGATGTGGCTTCACAGACTGTATTAGGAGGAGGATGTGCAGTCTGTGGAGGAGTGTTGCCATTGCCATTCCTGCTGGAAGCAGGAGCTCCAGAAGGAGCTGAGTGTCCCTGGGGCAGCTGGTGGGATTGGACCTGCAGGTTTCCCAGGGACAGTCACTCCTGTGTCTTTGATCTGCTTTATTTGAGAAGAGGAAGAGCCAGTGTTGGTGTTTCTGGGATGCTGTCTGAGCTCAGGTGGCTGTATCTCGGTGGGCTTGGAAAGGAGGGGATTCTCACTGTGCTGCTGTGGGTGTCTTAACGTGTCCTAGCTCTTTCCAGGAGTGAGAACTTTGGATTTCCCAGAAATCAGGCTTTTACTTGCGATGACTGAGATATTTGTCTTGCTGAGGCTGGCCAAGGTACTGCCCAGAAAATCTCTTCTGGGAAGTGACCTCACAGGTGGGCCTTGTGAGAAGGAAATGCTTCCTTTCCAAGAATCATCCCTGGTTCCTGTTTTGCATTGTCACTGCTGTGGGCACTGTATGAGCTTGTGTGAAATCCCTGAAGTCCCCGGGCTTGCAGGAACCACGTGGCCATGAGGGCTGGTGGCCAGCAGAGGTACTGGCCACGTGTCCAAGAGCACGGCCGGGCCCAGCCACACACAGGCAGAGTGAATGAATGGGCACCCTCGATATGTGAGGCTGATGTAAACCCTTGTGGCTTTCTACATCTCTGAGTTTCACTGTGGGGTTTGGTGCAATGCTTCTTCCATTTTTTAATGAGTTGGGGTTTTTTTTTTCTTTCCCCACGAAGTCTTGAGTTGCTGCAGCCTCACAAATGAGATTATTAAGGAGAACTATTTGAGACCAGTACCAAGTGGCATAGGACTGGGGCTTCAAATTCTTCTTCCAGGAGAATTTCATAAAATTGCTCAAAATCAGAGGCTCATTTTTAATTTAACACTTTATTTAACATAGAAGTTCTTATGTTTTTTCTTTTTTAACAGAATAATTAAAACTGCTAAGGAGAATTTAAGACATAATTAAGGATTTCTTTAGGATTATATTTGATAAATCTTATACTATTCAGAAGTGTTCTACAAAAGATTATACTGTTAAATTGTATCTAAATTCCAAACAACTTTTGCACCAAGCAGTATTACTTCAACATTCTACATATTTTCAAAAAAATCTCATCTCAGTACTTTCAGCCAGTCAGAAAAGGCTTCACATTGAACTATGTCAAATCTGGGAGCCTTGCAGTTCCTTACACTGCTCTGTCAGGTCCTTACGATTCCAGCTGACTGCATTTAATAATTATAATATTTAGTGTTAATGACTTGGGAAGCGTTTCTTGTTTTCCAAAGGCACTTTGGAAAGTGTGTTTGGCACTTGGGGGAATTAATCTGGCCAGGGTCACTCTCTAAACTCCATGAGACCAAAAGGGACCTCCTGGACCATCTTGCTCTGCACAGAGCCATGAAATTTCAGCCTGTGAAATATTTGTGTCTTCTCAGCTGGCCTGTGTGACTCTGAAAGCATTAACACGGCAGTTAAAGGATATTTAAAGTACCTGAGGGTTGAGGTGGCTGCAGAAGTGAAACCCCCGTGGGCTCACCCCTCCCTATGCTCCCCCACGCTGGCAGCACACAGCATCGCGATGGAAACGCAAACAAGGGCTGTCAGGACATTTCTGCTCAAAGGTCACTGGTAAATGACAGACATTAAATGCTGTTCTGTCTCTGTTCCACAAGCTGGAAAATAATAGGATTGGATTTTGATCAAGAGCTCTGTTTTATTCCCTCCAGTTATCAGCTTCGTGGTGTCCCGGACACTAAGACGAAGCATAGCTGATGGTAAAGGGAGGGGAGCTTTGATGGTTCATTCGGTTTTTGGATTATTTTGGAGTTCAGTTATTTGTATACAGTGAGCACTGCTGTCTTTGGGACTTGGTGTGGTTTTTTCTGATGCTTTCCAACCTAAGGCTGCTGCCCCCAGGCTGGCTGGTTGCTGAGCCAGCCCCTGTGACCCCCCAGCTTCCTGGGTGCCCCAGTGCTGGCAGCTGGGGCAGAACAACACGCAGCCAGTGAACATCTGGGTTCTCTGATCATTTGATACAAGGGCCCGGCAAAGCCCTTCTGCAGGGAAGCAGTGTCTGTTCCAACAGAGAGCCATGGGTGATCATCACCCCTCTGAGATGGGGGAGTCTCCTGGCCAGTAGGACTGGGAGCAGAGTCATGTTGGCCATGGGTTGAACATGTGGGAATGTGATCTTGACATGCAGAATTGCAAGGTTCTTACTATTATGTTTCAGACTATTTAAAATGAGTATTTTCTAAACCCTTATGCAGCACAGTGCCCACCGTGGCCAGCTCCAGAAGCTGAAGAGAGCAATGGAGTGCCTTGTCTGGGAGCAATTAAAGGCTGCTGCTCTCAGTCCTCATCCAGCAATGTACCCTTTGCTCAATGTGCCTCAGTGGATGGAGACTTCACCCTGTGTTTGAGCACTGTTTGGTCATTTAATTTAATTTCTAATAGTCTTTCCACTTCCATTATATCCGCTGAATAATTCCTGTTTGGAGGACAGTGCAGTAAGTGACTTCTTCCTAATCTGATTTCTGATTCTTAGTGGCCTGGATAGACCAGCATTAGTTTGCTATTTCAATCTGATCCATCAGAGTCCTCTGCTGTACAGGGTTGCTCTTTTATATCACGTAGGTGGCAAAACCACAGCTTGATGCAGCTGGTCTCCAACGCAGAGCCAAGCAGGTCATGCGTGTGAGGAGCAGAGAGGATTATCAGCCTCCCTCTGTGCCAAACCCAGTGCAGGGGCTGAGCACAGGGGTCTGGTCTTGGCCAGAGCTGCTGGGGAGAAAAGGGGCCTCTGCAGGCTGAGAACAGGGTGTGTGATGCAATGCAATGATAACTTTATATATCACATTAATACTTTGTTGTCTGGATGCTGGAAAGGTTCATTTGACCCCTTTGTCACCCCAGTTCTGCAAATAATGGATTGTTTTGGAGTGTAACTGGAAATAGAACCCCCCCTGAAAGTATTGGTTTAATGTGTCTGATGGAAGCTGCAGTTCAGTCAGTCATCAATCATAGCTGAACAAGGTGATCAGGGTCAAGGTGGGGATTGGCATGGGCTTTGGGATGGAAGGTCATTCCACACTCCCTTATGAAGTGCCAGACTACTCCTTGCTGCCCAGACCCTTACTGATGGATTCTAGACTGGAAAAAGCAGAAAGGAGGGAGGTACAATGGTCTTTTCCTGAATTAAGGGACCTGAGTGTGGTGGAAAGAAGCCGCATGCGCCATTCCACTGGAAAATCCTTTCTGGGAATTGGGTGAGGTTGGTAATGCTTTGGGGCTATGCCAGACTTGTGGGCTCCCTGGAAAGGTGCAGTCAGACATAGTCATGACCACTCACCCACCTTTGCTCCAGAGCACCTGGCTCAGGAAAAGCACAGCGGGGCAAATCACTGACAGGGTAATGAGGGTCAGGGTGGGAAGAGCTTTGGGACCAGTGATTGTTGAATTCTGGAAAAGGACTGTGTAAGTCTTGTGGAGTTTGAATGTGCTCCTGATCCTTTTGGGATTTCCCTTTCTCATGGCACCCTGTCAGATATGTTCATTGCTCAAACCCAATGAGATTTCTTTACTTGGCATTGTGAGGCTGCATGTCCAAACCCAATCTGAAATTCCACCATCCTCCCTCGCTCTGTCCACCAGCCCCAACCTGCAGGAGAGCACATGATCCTCCTCACATCTCTCAGATTGTGGTTAACAGGGCAGGAAGATGAAGAAAACAGCCCGTTTTTTCCACAGTTCAGCATGTGACCAAGGTGATGCTTTGTTTTTTTGCCAGCAAGTAACAGGGACACGGTTGAGCTGATTTTTCAAGGGCTGCAATTCTCAAAGGCCTCTTGCTGCTTTGCAAACCCTTTTGCAAAATCCCAAAGCTTTGGAAACTGCTGGATACGATTGCACAAATCTTGGAGCAGCATGTGCCAAAGTCAGTCATTCTGCTGCCTGTGCCACCAGTTTAGATAAACTGAGCAGCAGCTGTGCCTGCCCCCTGGGCAGAGGTGTCAGTGGGAAAAGGTGCACACGGGGACAGGGTGGATTTTTCCATGAACTGTTGACTGACTGTCTCTGTCATGCACCACCATCTCTGGTGCATGTCTCTGCTGTCACCTTTTGTCATGGTTTAGCCCCAGCTGGCAGCAAAGCACAACGCAGCCGCTTGCTCGTGCTCTTCCCTGTGGGGAGGAGCATCAGAAAGAAAAGTGAAACTTGTGGGTTGAGATAAGAACTGTTTATTAATTGAAATAGAATGTAATATATATTAATACTAATTATAATAATAGTAAGAAAAAGGAGAGAGAGAGGAGCAGAACCCAAGAGAAACAAGTGGTGCTCAATACAACTGATCACCATGTGCTGAGCGATGCTCAGCCTGTCCCCAAGCAACCCCCAGCTCACTCCCCCCAGTTTATATGGCGACCATGATATTCTCTGGTACAGAATACCCCTTTGGCCAGCTCAGGTCAGTTCTCCTGGCTGTGCTTCCCCCCTGGTTTTTGTGTACCTGCTCACTGGCAGAGCGTGGGAAACTCAAAGTCCTTGATTTGAAGAAAGCACGTGTAAGTAACAACTAAAACATCAGGGTGTTAGAAACATTATTCTCATGGTGAATCCAAAACACAGCACTGTAGCAGCTAATAATAGGAAAATTAACTCTATCCCAGCTGAAACCAGGACACCTCTGAGGATGACTGCACTTAGCATGGGGCTCAAACTACCATGTGAAAAATATCCCTATGAACTGCGTCCTGTTGCTCTGGTGGGAGCCTGACTTAGGTCTGGTTTTGCCAAGGGGTCTTTCCAGGAGAGTCAGGAGTAAGTTGGTTTAAGTCACAAGCTTTCTGAGTACCTCCTTCACTGAGGTTTTCTCCAGCTTGGCAGCTTCCAATGTTCCTGAAATGTGCCTGATGTAGGCACAGGGTGAAACGGTTCCTACACAGAAACTATTGCAACTCCTGCTCTGTCCCCTGTCACCTCTAGTGTTAGAGAGCAAGGCAGGGATTTAGGAGTCCACTGACCCCTGAACCCCCCAGGAAAACTGCTCTGATATGTACAGATTGTGGGCTGACTGTAGGACTGATGGATATGTATTATGGGGATTACTGTGATGCTTATTGAGTGTTTGGAGATTTTGGTATAAAGGCTTAAATTTTTTATTCTTATAAAGGGATTGAGTGTTCGAAGCTAAAAGCGGAAGTTTCTGCTATCTGAAATAAACAGCTGTGAGGTGGGTAAAAGTGGTAGCAGGTTTGTGTGCTTGGTGAATTCAGCACAAAAAGCAGGTTGTAGTAAAGACTGATTGGTCTGTAGTATTTGGAGAGTTTTCCAGGACAGACTTATTAGAAGTACGGAGTGATTGGTAACCACAGCTTTGACTCTGCCTGGTGGGAAATGTTTTCACATGCTGGTTGTAGAAACAGAGGTGGGTGACCCTCTGTCCCTTCCAGATCACATTGAATCCAGCTCCAGTGACACCAGGCCTGGTTCTGGACCCAAGAGGCTGAATTCCAGACAGATGTTAAAATCTTTGTTCCCTTTTTGTGCCTGTCCCTGACACCAAGAGTTTTGGGGTAGAGTGAAAATGTGCATGAATCTTGTGGTGCTCAATAGGTCTGGAGCCAAGTACTAAGCAGGAGACATTCCCCCATCATATCCTGCTTTTCTTCCCCAAAACTCCTGTATCTGTTGCCTCCAGTCAGAGGTAATGAGAAGAGTATCCAGTATCCTACAAAGCAGCGTGGTCTTACGTCTGTTCTCCATTTGCAAACCTTTGCCTCTGTTGTTCTACTTATGGGTGGATCACAAAAATAATTACCTAAACGAACCAGGCGCCAAAACACCGTAAGTGATCGTGTACTCCAACGAATAACAATGATTAGGTCACCCTCCTTGCTTATCTCAGGTTCCCACCCTTAAAATAAGGGCAGCAATATTTTTGCTTTTAAAAGAGCAGGATTAACTTGTTCATGTCTGAAGTATTAATCGCTGTTATTATTATTACTCATATGGATGGCAGGGAAGCACCTAATGAATTCTGGTAATGTTACAATAGGCCGTGGCTGCTATTGGCATGACTAACCTGGGATAAAT
Organism: Pachycephala philippinensis; assembly: GCA_013397055.1. Classification (NCBI taxonomy): domain Eukaryota; kingdom Metazoa; phylum Chordata; class Aves; order Passeriformes; genus Pachycephala; species Pachycephala philippinensis. The sequence goes on along the minus strand of VWZT01006077.1, from coordinate 651,737 downwards.
TTACTGGGCTGCCTATTTATCCTAAAGCAAACTGCACCACGTACTTGTGGTCCCTCACCAACAGATCACCGTGGCCACAAGGTCCTTATGGTGCTGATGGTTTTGTGCTGCACCTCCATCCTTTCCAAAGGCAGCAGCCTGGCTCGATCAATACAGTATCTCAGATGTGCCTCTCCAAATAGGAGCTGCCCAGGGTGTTTCCTTGCTGCCCAGCAGTGGCAGGGTCTCTCCAGAGCCATTCCTTCCCTTCTGCTTTAAAAGATAGAGAGAAGCAGCTCAGACTTCCAGCTGTGGATTTTGGATGCTTTCCATAGAGCGAGTCCTTTGGCTATCTGGGAATAGATGCAGAAAAATAAATTCCTTCCAAGTGTGTCCTTGACTGAGGCTAAATATTTTTCACCCTTTTTTCTTCACAGTGTTTCTAATTACATTCCTTAATAATCTGCCAGAAGTGCCCTGGGCTGTGTGGGGTGATAGAACGGGATGCCACACATGTGTATTTGGGTAGGTAGGAGTGGGAGTTGTCTCTGCTGTTGGCTCTCAGGCAGGTGTGACACCATTTACCCCCTTCACAGCCATCACTCGGGGAAGGAGCAGCATTCCAAGTGAGCTGTGCTGCCCAGGAGCTCTGCCCAATCCTCCACGGGGCCATGTGAGCCACACACCCCTTTCTGGTTAGGGCCACCTCTTCCCGGCTGCCGCTGGCCCAGGGCCCACACCATCACCACAGATGTTTTTGGTGCTCACCTCTCCCTCCTCCCAGTGAATTTTCAGCCAAAGGCCAACTCTGGAAGTTGACTGTGGGGTGTGTTGTGTCACTCCCTGCACAGCTCATGACTCAGCAGTTGTACAAGTTTTGTACCTGTCAAGGACATGCCAGAAACCACAAATGTTCCTAAGCCAGCAACAGCAAAAGCATCTGGGAGTTTCCACTCAGCTGAAGACAACAAGGTCTGCAGTAGATTTTCTTGCAAATTGGTTTCATTTCATTGCCAAGAGATGAGAGCAGGAAAAGGATGCCAAGGGATGAGGGCAGGAAAGCCAGCATCTGGATTTCCAGAGCCCGGAAAGCCTGAGATCATCAAGAGAACAAGTGACACACTGCTGTGCACTGCAGTCTGTTGAAAGGGAACAAAAACACTCCTGGAAGCAAGGCCATGAAACCATTAAGTATTTTAGGAAAATCTCAGGTTGTGAGATCAATTAAAAGAAAACACTGCTGAGGTGCAAGAGAGCAAAATGCAAACATCTCTGCAGGTGTCAGCCTGAAAGTATTATTATTCAAACAAGCGCTGGAGCAGTTCTGTGGTGTGCGAGCCGTGTCCTGGTGCAGACCCTGGCCAGGCAGGCTGCCCTGCTGCCCATGGAAGGGTGGGTCACCCAAGAAGGGGCACCTCCTGGCATCCCACAATGCCTCCCACAGCCCTGCCAGCCAGAGAGCCAGGAACACGTGCCAGCCGTGGCAGGATTGCTTCCCACTCAGCACAGCAGAGGCTGGGGCACAGCCTTGATGGTTTCATTCCTTTGGCTCACAGGAGCCTAGCTGGCAAGGAGAGCTGTGACAGCGAGAGCACAGCAAGCCCTGTTCCCTGCCTTCCTCTGCCACCCCCTGCCCCGTGCAGGGATTTTAAGGTCCGTGTGGTTTAGGTGTGAGGGAGGAAGGGAAGGGTTGAGCTGTTGAGGTCTGGCAATAGAAAAGCCCGTCTTTGCTCAGGGATTGGAGTTGTGATGCAGCCAAGATAACAGTGATTGGCGTGCCCTTGTCTGGGAAGAAGGGAGTAGTTAGGGTGCAGTTGAAGGAGTGGGAGGAATCGCTGCCTGCTCAGGCCTGTGGGTTATGGCTTATGCCTGGGAAAAGTGGCACCACTGTAAATGGATGGAGAGCGTAGGTGGGGGAGAGAAAGAGGGGATGGTAAACAACCAAGCCTGGTCCATCCTGGATTTCCATCTTGCATTAAATTAAAACATGCCAAGGCTGATGTTGTTGAACTTCATGTCAGGCCGTTCTCTCTCCTGGTTTTCCCTTTGCAAAGGAAACTTCCCCGGCAGCGTGTGTTTAAGAGTGAGTGTTGCAGGCAGAGATGGCGATCCCCTTGAACTGTGCAGTGTTGTAGGCATGGGAATCCTCTCTCAATAGCCTTGAAGTAATTTTCCCAACATGCTTGCATCCCAGTTGTGTGCCAGATCCCCATAAGGGCAGTTTGGCTGGGATCAAACAGGCGGCTTAATGACAGGAGATGCAAGTGATTGCCATGATTGCTGGGTGAAGCCTATCTGAGCAGAAGTGGGAGGCTGAATTCTCATGGAAATTCTCTCCTTTGGACAGGTATGAGGTGGGGGTTGGAGTGGGGCTGAGGGAGGATTCAGCCTGTGATGTGCCAAATGTATCAAGGGGTGACAGAAGGGCTCAGCTGAGCATGGGGGCAAAATATCTGGGAAATGCTTGAGCAGGACTGAGCTCTGCCAGCATTCGGTGTGGATTGCAGAAAGCTGCATTTGATAAATGACTTTAAGCATAAATTGAGTGCAAGAGGGAAGGATGGTGCTCTTATCACTGCTCGGGCTTTCCGACCATCTCACACGATGCACGACCAGCAGCAGATCCCCTCCCTCTGCCCGTGTGCCTTGTTTGATAGTCAAGTGTTTCACTGCTGGGTTTGGGCTTCTGCCTGGAAAAAATACATCCTTGGCACCTACCCAAGAGTTATTTATAGCAGGAGTTCTTAGAAGACAGTGTGACAACTTCAGAAAACAAGGAATTGCCAAATCATCCTGCAGAGAGCAGCAAATTAACCCCTCGCCACACACACCCGTGGGAGCCACGCATGCCCAGAGCCCCAAATCCTGCTGAGGATTGGTACCAAGTGACTTCATGAAGGAAATGCTGCTAAGAATCAGCAAGGACTGCTTAAGATTCCTGCACAAAATGCTGTCGTGAGCAAGAGCCCATGAGCTTTTTGTCCTTCTGTCAAGTCCCATGGAAACAAACCCTGAGGACACGATGAATCAGTTCTCCAGTGACATGGCACACAGGGTGTCTGGGAAGATGCCTCCACTACAGAAATATTGATCTCTGCCAGTCCTCAAACTGCTCTTCGCTTTGCTGCATACCTTAAAAAAGGATGCACTGAAGAAGGCAACACCTCTCTAGCGTGAGCAGTGACAGATACCTGCACAGCTTGTTCCAGTCAGGTAGATGCAGTTTTTACATCAAATGTTGTTTCCCCTTTCGTAACTCCCCAACAGCAGATGTTTCTCACCTTGTCAGGAGCAGGTGGGCAGAGGTCTGCAGGAAAATCCAGGCTTTTCTTCCCTCTGCCTGGTTGGCCATTGCAACAGGGTGACCTTGGCCCTTTCTGGGTGAAGGGAGTTCAGTGTATAATTGAGCATTGAACCCAAATCCATGGAAAACAACAACAATAACAACAAAACCCCAAGGCAGACATTACCTAACTTCAGTGTGGAGCAGAGTGTCCTGTCCAGTGTATCATCCTGCTTCCTTCCTCATACTTCTCTGTAAACACCATTTACGTGTGTGTTTATACAACCCATATGTTCCCTGCAGTTCTGGGATCCCTTCACTGGTTCCACCCACTGGACTAGTTGTAACAGACACTAAATTATGGGGGTTTTGTTGCTTGCTTAGTTTACACACCTGCAATTTCCTGGTTTATATGTCCAGAGGTTTTAGTCTTTAATTTAATATTATTCATAGATTTTATTGAGTGTTAGTTCACTTTGTAAAGCACCTTAATGGGGAGTGTCTGTTTAATTATATATGGCAAGGCCTGCAGAAACAAAGGAAAATGGACCCAATTTGTTACAGCTGGTTTACAAAGATTCCCTGAGGTGACTGAGCATCACTTTTCCTTTTTACTGTACTTCACACATTTCCCAACTCGTGTCAGTTCAGTTGACATCTAACCTCTCCCTCTGAAGCAGCCTCAGCGTGGCTGCCCCTTCTCCCTGCAGCCCTGAGCCCAAACCCAGCATCTTGTCAGCTGTTTGAGGAAGGAGGAAGGAGACTGACATAGTCCTGTGGGTTGTTTTTTTCCTGCTGCTGCTGGAAACGTGCAAAATGCTGATCACATCTATTGTCGAGATGACCAAGAAGCATTTTTCTGCAAGTAAACAATGGCTGAATGCCTCTAGATTGGTTAAACTATCTCCTTTATGCAGCAAAAGCTGCCACAGGCACTGGGATGGTCTCTGCCCTTGTGGAGGTGCCCATCACAGGCTGTCTGGATGGCGTGTGAGGCACAGCTCTGGTTTGTATTGCTGCAGTATGTTTGAGCATCAGCTCCGCCGTCTCCTGGATGCAGCATTAATTAAACAGAATGGCCCTGCTCCAGGCCCCAGTGGACAAGCATCCACATGGCAACTGCGAGCCTTGTCAGCAGCAAGAGATTAAGGAATTAATTGGCAGGGTTAATCTTCATGTCAGGGTTGGCAATGAATTGTTAATTTGTTTGGATGAGTGTAAAGTCCTCTCGCAGCGATGGCAGGTGGGATCACATGAGGGAAAGTCTGTGAAGCTGCCCTTCCTGGGGACCTTTCTATTTAACACCTCTGCAAACAGACATCTCCAGTTCTTGGCCCCCGAAGTGTGAGACTCCCGGGTGGGGTCGGAGGAGCTGGTTGTGTCACTCATGTCCTCGCAGGTGACAGCACAGCTGCTCCAGGCCGTGACATGGGAGAAGGTCTGGCTGCAGCTTGGGAGGGCCCCTTTGAATTTCAGCCTTTCTGATCTTGCTCCCTTGTGCTAAGCAGGTCTGACTGTTGCATGGCAGGCACTGGGTGAGGCCAACCTGCTCCAGGGTCTGAGTGAGGGAGAGATGTGCTCACATTGCAATGCCACTTTTGGGGCACACCGTGCAAAACCTGATCAGACTGTGTGGACACTAAACCCTCTCAGACACCTCCTTCCTCCTCCAGGACACTGTAATAGGAGAATCTGTCAGGTCAGTTAATGCTTTTCCCTTTCTGCTCTCATTTTACACTAAGGACAGAAGAATATTTTCTTTCTTAGTATCTTTCTCATTTATTAAGGTTAATGCATTGGTCACAACACATTAAGACACAGGAGAAAAGCACTTCAGGCCTTAAATTATTTAAATGAAATTGTAACTTTTGTCACTTGTGCTCCCTTTTGTGCATTGATTAGTCTAATTAGTTCAGCAATAAGAATCACTTCGTCCTCATGCTGGGGTCTGGTATGTTGTGACCAACACAACCTGATTCTAGACATGACATCAAATAGGACTGGCCTACGCAGAGACCTGGGATCTTTCTGAGTGCACAACAATCCTGTTTAAGACCTTGCAGTGAAAATCCTACTCTTTTGCCCATGCTTCTGTTCTCACCTCTATCAGTGCCCAGTGCCTCATTTATGGGGAGGCTGATGCTGTTGTTCCAAGGTGCCAGAAATTGGCTGGGTTTAGCCTACTTGCTCCAACTTTCACTTTGTCTTTCATTTTTTCCTCACCCCATTGGGCAGCCAGGTGGCTGAATGTAAGCCAGACTAAGAATTTCCTCTTTTCTTTTGAAGGGACGGGTGTTTGGAGATTTATCAGTAGTACAGTTGAATCTCCTCTGTGTAACTAAGAAGGCCCACAGCACACCACTGGCATGAGCAGCTACTCCTGTGAAGTTCCACTTGAGTTGCCATCTTCCATTCCACATAAAACCACCATTTACAGTTTTTTGACTTGAAATTGTTATTAGTCACTTGTCCTAAAATGTCAATAACGCAGTGATATTCTAGCAAAGCTTTTCTGTATTGTCATTTCCTATTAATTGCTTAGAAATAATGACAATGTAATTTGGAACAAGACTGTCACCTTGTCTATGCCATATATAAAATTTTAATACTAAAAGTGGACTGGGTTCATCCTAGACCTAATTAGTTCTTTGGAGAATTCACTTTGTGCAGCAGCCTGTGCTGTCCATATTGATGTTAGCATATTATATAATCAGCTTTGGAAAAGGCAGCAGTCTGAAGGCTGGGTTCTGTGTCCCTGTGCTAAGTCACTACCCTGAGGAGAGCACTGAAAATCAGCAGAATTTGACGAGAAAATAGAGCACAAATGGCTGGGTTTTGTAAGGGGTTGTAGAACAACTGCTTATCTTCAAATCACCATTGTTTGCAAACTGTGCTCTCCAAGCATGTTTTTATTGCTATATATATAGCAGAGATTTTACAAAATGAGTTAAGATGTTCCCTTTTGCTGTCCAAATTGGGTGGTGAAGTCATGGAACATGCTATTTTGATAATTTGGAACATGCCCCAGGAGTTGATTAAATGATCTCTCTTGCTCTGGTACATAAACTGCATTTCCATGCAAACATCAGAAGGGTCAGAGCTCCAAACACGGGCCTGCAGGATCTGCTCTATCTCTGCCTGGCTTTTTTACTACCTGTTTAAACACTAAACATATTTTAATAGACAATTACAGCTTCTCAACAGAAGCACTCCCCTATAAAACCAAACAGTGGATGAAGTGGAATTGCTACTGTGAACTTCGTGGTAAGATATTTAAAGTATCATTTAGTGAGAGAGCTTTTAAAAAATCTAAGACCAGTATTTGAGGTTTTGTGTTTTCTTTTTAATGAATCATGACCACTCTGTCAGTTCTGGTGCTTGAACAGGCTATCAGGGTACAGGAAGAAATTCCTCCCTGGCTGCCCAGAGCAGCTGTGGCGGCCCCATCCCTGGAAGTGTCCAAGGCCAGGTTGGACGGGGCTTGGAGCAACCTGGAAGAGTGAAAGGTCTCCCTGCTCATGGCAGGGGGTGGAAACAGCTGAGCTTTAAGGTCCCTCCCAACCCAAACCATTCTGGGATTCCATGACCCTGAACAGCATCTTCACCTCGACTTTCCAAGGAGAAATTTGCCATCTTCCCTCAAAACTGGAAACAAGAAGAAGAAATCAACTGTTGTTTGTTTTTCAAGTCCTTGGGAGGCAGGACCCTGATGGAGAATTATCATCTCACTCCTGGCACAGGCGAGCAGGGTAGGTACAGTCTGTTACCTCAGGTTCTCTGCTTAAGTCATTCTGTACTCTGGTTTTAAGGTTGCTCTGATGTATTTATCTTTAGTTTGTTGCTCTAATCTTGTCTGAAGGAAACAATGAAATATCCTCTAAGATTAATGTATGAGATGAGAAATCAAATTAGAGCTCACATCCTTCAATCTTTATGGGTAAGAGCCCCTATTACATAAAAACTATAGGTGGGAGTAGGCCCTTTTTGATCAATTTGTTCCAGCTCTTGGTTATGAATAGTTCAGGGAACTAAAACAGTGACAGATGAAGGAATAATTCCCAGATCAGAGAAGAATTAGAGATCTGTAGGGTGGAATACAGGTATTTCTTGACATAGCACCAAACCAGAGATGAACAGCACAATGTAGATTTGACACTTTTATTAACAAAGAACCCATGGGGCTCATTCATTAGTACAAAATACAATCATGTTCCTGTATGTTAAACAGCTTTTTTTATTTTGTCTCTTTTAAACTGTTTCACAGTTATCAAAACAAAGCCCCTGCATATTGAACTTATTATTGTGCAAACAGTAATTATTTTTAAGGATCAATTTCTGCACTAAGCCAAGTGCCAGAGAGCAGAACTTAATCTTGTTTTCACCCCTCCTTTGAAGGGCCATGTGTGCTTCCTAAGAAACACATAATAGTTGACTTTTTTTTGCAGCAAACAATCTAAGGCCACAGTTTATCTGCAAAGAATAAAACACAACTCAAAGATTTTAGAGGAAAAAAAAAAAAAAGCACATCTTTACCCTTCATACTGTTGTTTGCTTGACCATGATTACACCAGGTAGCACACATCACCTATCAGGTATTACAGTCCAAAAAAGCACCTAACGTTCTTTAAGCTAATATTTTAAATTATTACCATGCAAGTTAATACACAACCACATTACTTTTCAAGTAACTATAATGGTATCTGTTTAAGGAAAAGATGCTTGTTCCCTTTCCAGATGATGTGAATGAAAATCCTGCATTGATTGTATGGGCAGGCCCTCACTTAAATAAAAAGGCATGAGAGCTACATCTTGAGACTTAAATACTCATTTTTAGAATGTCCTTTCTAAATCATGCATTCAAATTTTGGTTAAAGCTGCATATGCTATAGAAGACAAAACTAAATGTTGCAAATGAAAGGAATAACTGCAGTTTGCAAACGTGACTCTCCACCAATCTGTCTTTCACACTGATGCAAAAGTGATTTGAGGTGAAGTGCTAGAAATCAGACAATGTAAGGAAGTCATACTAAAAGAAGACTAAAAATATATATCCGTGTGTGCCTGTAGAAAAATCCCTGCTTCTTAAGTGAAGACAGATTTCGTAAAAAACCATTTAGACTTTCTTTAAACTGCAGTTATTGATGAAATGAAGGAAACTCAGTTACTATTTTTGTAGATATCAGAAAGTACACTGTTTTACCACATGAAGCACCGGGTTTTAACCCCAAACCCTTCTGTAAGACATAGGGAGTATTTCTAGTAGTCCAAAATCCCCTGTAGTTCAAAGACAGGACTGTAAACGTGCATGTTGACAATGCTGTTTTCTGCTCCTGTAAGTGATTGTTTACTTATCCCAATTGATGGTTGGCAGGAAGCAAACATTCTACTTTTAAATGAAGGCAGCAGAAGGGCAAGTAAATGCTGTGCCTTCACTCTTAGCAGCAACAAACTCTCACTGTTCTAAATGACCTGAGGAAGAAAACATTCAAATATTGCACCAAAACAAAATTAAACACCAAAAACAAACAAGGAAACACACCAACGAATATAGTATGGATAGCAAATGACCAGTGCAGCCCCTGACAATAGATCTTTAGACAAAAATGCAGGAGTAATGAAAAGCTTTGTGCCATTACCAGAGGACTTTATTCCCCTGATGTCTGCTTTCACTTCAGTTATAAGCTATGTCTATTCTGGGTATATTTACACCTCTCCCTACACTTCTTATCTCATTCACTAACCACAGAAACCATTTAGGGTCCCTTTTAGAACCGTGAAGTATACTGGAGCTTTAACAAGACTTTTTTTGGTCTCAAATCTGACCGTAAGTAAATATCCAAAACAGAGGTAGGCTTATAAAGGCTTTTGAATAAATAAATATTGTCCATTTTGCTAAGTATACCCGCTGCTGGCAAAAGGTTTCTCCCTTGCCATGCTTCCCCTTATCATGCTATCCATAGGCTTAAGATGCAGAAGAAGAACTCACAGTAGAAGAGGTTAGAATAATTCCCTTAAGAAATCCCTTGAAAGAAAGCATAGTGCATAAGCTCATCTCAAAGTTCACTGTTCTGTTTCATACTTGCGTCTTGCATTCAGGAAATGGTTGCCTTCATAATATTGTGTAATAGCCATTCTGTCATCCAGGGTGTCTTCAGATCACGATGAATGAGGAAATAGTACCACTTGGCAGTCGTGAGAAGGGCAGGTTCCCATCAAATATGAAGTTAAGACTTCACTTCATGTCTCAGTAGTGTTCCTTTTTTTGGATGCAGACAGAGCAAAGCTGAAGCCCCTTGAACACTGGAATCTTTTGGAAATGTTTTCTTACCCCACATTCTGTTCTACTATTCAAGTTCTACTACAGAATTTCTCGACAACACTATGTACATTCTTCCAGAGTGTTGCAAACAAAATACAAATTCTTTTCTCTTCAGCAGATCCACACATCTCCTCCTCGTACTTTGTGTAGTGTATCCACTTTTTGGAAAACATGCAGTATTTCATTGATTCATTTTAATTTCAATATTTTCAGGTACTTCTCAAGTATCCCAAGCTTAGCTGCTCCCCTGTTATCCTCTGTGCAGACTAATCCAGCAGGTTCTCTTTTATCACCAAACGTGCTCATACCTCCTTCTCCATTTCCCTTTGCCTTTCTTGTACACAGACTGAGGTTTTGATAAAGAAAACTTTCCTTTTTAGCTGCACTACCAGCTTAAGCAGCAGAAAGATTAAGACATTCATCACAATGATGCTCGTTACGAATCCTCTTCAGAGCATGAATGAAACGGGCTGCATTTCTTCTACATCAGTTGGATGTGGATCAATCTAAGGAGAGAAGAAAGACAACAATTACTGCCTGCAATTCCTGCATTTAGGTATGTGTTTGGGGTTTTTTTTGCCATCTGACAATAAAAACACCACCTGCTATTTATTTTCTTACCTCTGAATAAAGAGGTGGAGGCTGAAACCGGAACTCTTGTATATAAGCAAAGACAGGACAACACAACTGTTCCTCACAGTCAATGGGTGGTGGATAAGCAGGAACATGTCTGGAAAACTCTTCCTCAGACACTACATCAGCATAATTTGGTGGTGCTGGAACACAAGAGAGGCTACTGTCAAATTTCAAACTATTCACCCACTCACAGCAAGACAACAGCTGTATTACAGTATATCCAGGACCATGAAAACTGTATTGGAAGTGCACTATACTCATAAATATTGTAACTGAAATTACGTTTTCAGTAAGCTTAGGCGATTCAGCATGAATACAGAGAGTGCTGTGCTTTTAGGACAACTCCAGCAGCAAACCTGTGTTGTATCAAGATATATTCAGTAATGAGCAGAATATCCCCACTATCAGAAGTTAGCTGTTTCAGTCAGATGGGGTAAAGAGAGACTTCAGGAAGGCTGGAGTTAGAGTAACCTCACCAATCCTTTTGGATCTCGATTTAAGACTTCTCATGAGTCATACTTCCATGGCCTACATCCCTGGCAGTGCCCTTAAACTGGCACTGCACCCATCTGCTGCAGACAGTGCTGTGCTGGATTAGAGAGAGTTCAATATGTATTTATTACCTTCAGGGTGTTCAGGCATGGTCAATGCCAGCCAACTCATATCCATACTAAACTGGCTGGTAATGCTGGAGTTTCTGCTTGAAAATCCAATACATGGAATAGTGCCAATCACCAGAGGCATTTCAATCATCAATTTCTTAGCACCAGGAATATGGATATACACCTATGTGACAACCCCCAAACAAAAGAAAAAAACATCATGAGACCCCATTGAATGCTGCTCTTAAAAGCTGCCCTACTCCCTAGACTGCAAATTATTTAAAAAGTAAAAGCTTTGTCATCCCAGATATGCTTATCTAATACCCTGGCAGCTTTCCTTATTTTTCAGCAGCTTCCTTCTGTCTGTACCTTGTCTCTAGGTGACATTAAAAAATAAAACCATCTTGACAAACCTAATTATGCACTTGACTTTCAGTCTTATCTTCCCATTTCTGGAAAGAATCACTTGAGGAACCCATTCAGCTTGAAATGCTTTCCCAAAATAATCTCTGCATGTCTGAAACCAAGCTGCATCTTCCTCAGAAACACTTTTCCCTTTTCCACATTATTCCCATCTTTCCATCTCAGAATCTCTTCATGACCTTCAGTCTGTCATGTATATGGTTTATGATACTTATTTTTCATAGAGTCATAGAATGGGTTTGGGTTAGAAGGGACCTTAATAAAGATCTAGTTCCAACCCCCCCTGCCAATGGCTGGAACACCTTTCCCTGAATTTGTATTTAGTGTCGTTCCCAAGTTAAAAACCTAACAGCTACTCAGTAAATTCTTCTGTTCCCAATTGAATGCAGTATCTAAAGTTCGCACATTTGAAAACCCAATACTTACAGCTAATGAATATTCTACTCTAATAATGCAGCAGTCAAGTATAGATGGGGATACAGGTGGGATTTTCAGAGTTTTCCCATTCCAGGTATCTGTACTCCCAGAGGCAATGTGGTTTCCTCGGACATTGGCAACCATCTGACGGAAGGTTTTTGTCTTCCCACTGGCCAGGTAAGTTTGTGTTTGGAAAATGGCAGCTTTTGGAACAATCAAACGAGAAGAGCAGTTCTCAATTTCTGCATAGATTGGGATGGCTTCCCCTTAGAGACAGAAAAAGTCCAATGAATAATTTGTATTTACCAACTTTCCTCTGGGAGTATCAAAGCATGTTACACAGCACGTACATCATCTGCAGTGTTTTGAGAACAATACTTGGTAAGTTTCCTCAAGCCAGTTTATTTTTTTCAGAGTGGTATCCAGGCAGAATTATAGCCACCTACTACATTTTACACATAAACAATGATTCATTTTGAAACGTTAAGCGTAGTATGAACAAGCTATAAAAGCTTTATTTGCAAATTATGCCCCAATCTTCCTTTTATATATTACTAAATTAATTTCAGGATGTTTTATTTTATTTCCTCAATGTATCTAATGTTATCAAGATGAAAGAGAAGCTGCTAAAGCTCATTCTCACAAAAGTGTAAACCTATACAAATATGATGTAAAAACCTAATTACATCCCCAATTAAGTATTTTATCCCACAGAAAAACATTTTGTTGTTCTTTACACTCACATGTACATGGATTTTCCATAAGATTATTAACAGGACTTCCTTTCAATTTATATTCCCAAAGGGAAAGATGATTTTTTAAAAAAAATTAAATTCATATAGATCTTAATTTACTTATATTAAACAGAACTATTCTTTGAACTGCAAAGTGTTGGCTTCACAGAGATTAAAAAAAAACCTGTTAGATGCTTGATATGTACATTTTTAAGGTAACTACTCTTACCATTACAGTATCCCTTCCTCTCAATTTTGGCACTGAGAGACACTGGCCCGGAGGTGAAAAACCAACAGCCAACCATCTTCTCCTGACTTCTTAGAACAGGCATCTATAAAATATAGAGTATTTTTCATTTTATGGGATAAAGCTGTCCATCACTTGCAGTTTAGTGTTATGCTTATCAGTCATTGCAATCCAGCTCTAAAACCCACTTGGTCAATCCCTGAACTGCTCAGTGCAACTGCAGTTTTGCTACCACATGAAATGGAAACAAGGTTTGGCAATCTGAACATTTCTGCTTTGAAATCCCAGTCTGCGTTTACACTGTACTAAGTAACCCAGACCAGTGTGTCTCTGCATGTGCTTTGTCTTCAAAATTAACTTTTTAAAGGTCTCATGGAGTACTGTGGTGTTTATCCCCATGTTCCTCAGTGCAGAAGAATGCAGAATTATTTTATCTGCAAACAACTAACAGTTAAGCAGGTAACTTGTTTTTATCTTTGTATCCTTAAGAAAGGATAAATGTATGTGTAAACTGGGCTAAGGGGATGCATTGTCATTATTTACAAGCCACACAATCGCCCCAAAATTTAGGGGCATGATAAAAACCATCTTATTTATTAAAGGACTGTCACATTAGATGACATTTACACTGCCTGTAATGTTTTCATGAGAATAAACTCACATGCACACATGTCAAGGGTCCAAGTCAGGATCAAAGTTACTCAAAATGATTTACTGGGCAGTAGCACCCAGTCAATACCATAATGAAAATTGTTTATTTTATTTATTATAATGAAAAAACTTGGTTGTTTTGCACTTTTGGTGGTAGCCCTGGAATCCACTAGGACTGGCACTGCCTTCCTGACGTGCCCCACAGGCCTCTCCTGTGCAGTAACCTATGGTCTGCTCTGTCCTTACAGAATGTGGGTATGATGCCTTCAAACTCCTAACTACTGAATATAAAGGGTATTCTGCTTACAGATCTCACTGCCAAAATACCCTAAGTTCTCTCTAGAATGGATTAAAATGTAAGCATGTAATGAGGGGGGAAAAAAAGCCTGCTCAAAACATCTCTGAGCTACGTTCACATCATGATGTTAAAATTATCCCACCATTTTAAATAAAATAGAAATTACTCATTCATATTTAAATGAATAACCATTTAGATCCAGTTGCTATCATGAAAGTGCAAGGTATAATTTTATATTATTCTCATAATACGGGTTGAGATAAAAGAATCCAGCTCATTAGCTTCCATCTTGCCTATTTTCTCATTACTTAATGCCTGATCTTTCTTATTACTCTACAGTATTTCCAGTGATTATTAAAAACTCAATGCTTTAATGTGGCCAAATCTGTCATAGGGAAATAACTGAAAGGATCTCTGGAGCAGCTGCGTGCACACACTTCATGTTAGAAAACGACATGCAAAATGCAGGGATACGTAACATAATGGCCAGAGCCTAAATGACAGGCTGGGCATGATTAACACTCTTCCCTAATTACTGTTCCTCAACCTACTATTATTGTAGAGTTTAGGACACTGCAGCCCTGTGAATGTAGTTGCTCTGGTAAGAGTAACTACCCTGCACTCATGCATTACTATTATTAAGCCTTATTTATGCATCTGAAGCCTGCCTAACTTTTTGGCAGGAGCATCTCTGCCAGCAGGGATGTAATCAATGGTATTAAAAAAGCCACTCTGTTTGCTATTCACACAACCTAAGATCATCTATTTATAGAGAAAAGATTAGGGAGCTTATATGTTTTCAGAAGTCAGAAAATGACGCTCTGGAATAATGTGGGAAGGGTTATGGCTGGATGTAAATGCTGCTTGGAAATGGTTTATTTCCAGCTGGCTTTCCAAGGGAGAGGAGGAGTGGGGGACCCTCTTACCAAGAGAGCTGGTGAGCTGACGTCGATATGGCTGATGACCTGGAGCTCTGTCTGCACGCTCTGGTCAGGTACTGCAGGCCTCTCCAGAACTGCTTTCACAAAGTACTGAATACTGCCGTACTTCCCAGTAAAAGAGGTCACCAGAGGTCTGAAACAAGCAGTCATAAAACCATTACCCTCAATTAATAATTCGGCTCCAAACATTAACACTTCCTGTATACATAAATATTTCCCAATATACGGCTTGTACTTTTAGGGCCTTGGGGAAGTTAAAGCAAACAAGGCCTGTCTGTGCAGCGCTTGATTAAGACAAATATATAAAGCTGATACTAAAAAAAACACAAGTCAAATTACATTAAGGTAATGTTACACTACAAGCAGCATCCAGCACAATCCCTTCAGGTTGGATTATTTAACTTACTCTTGAGGGAGCTGAAAGCTGAATGGAAATTCATGTCTTCCATCCAGAAGAACTAAGTTTTCCTCACCTGTAGGATAAGAATGAATAGTATGTTTTAGTTATTCCAGAAATAGAACAAAGCAGACACTTTTGTAAGTTATTTATGTACAAAAACACCCAGATGCACGAAGTTTTTATTGATCCCAGTGGGTTCTGGACTGCAGCCCGTGCTTTATTTATGCTGTGATGTGATTTCAATGAAAAACAAGAATCAAGGAAACATGGGAGACCTTGAGATTCAGTTCAGGACTCCGGCCAATTTCTAATCCAAAATGGCTTCTGTGAAGCATAAAGTAAGTTTCTTTTCAGCAGGACAGCAATTAATCTCCTTTTCCAATTAACAATTAAACTAACTTCTGTGTTGAAAAAACTGCAATTTAAGGTCAGCATGAAGAAATACTACAAATATACGAGCTCCCAATTTATTCATATAGGGCCTACTGTTACACAATTTTCAAGGCCTAAATCTACTTTCCCTACAGATCAGCCTGAGCTGCGTGTCACCCTTACAGAACAAAATGTCGTTCTTCTGTCTTTAATTTTTCAACGCTGCCATAGTGCTGCAGTGTCTGAGTGACAGAGCTCTGCAACAGCGAGCTTCCTCTGCTTCCTTAATCCATTGGATGAGCCTGACTGCTTCCAGGGTCTTCCACGGCAGCTTCCCAGCAGCTGCTTGTACAGCACAACCAGAGCGGACGGGCCCCGTGGAATTCACAGAAGGGCCGAACCTCTGCGGGAAACCCACACAGCGTAGGGAATCGATCTGCCGATTTTATTCCAGCCCCGTTCCGCGTTCTTCAGCCACCGTACGAGGAATCGCGCGGCCACTGATGAGGCAGTGGCAGCTTCCCCGGGCACACGGCTGAACGCTGCGGCAGCGCTGTCCTGCCGCTGCCCCGGCACCCGCGCTCGGTGCGCATTTCTCCGGGCCCCGGTGCCCATTTCCACCCGGAGCGTTCCCCCTCCGCCTCCCCCTTCGCTGCCGGCCGCCGGCGCCTT
>VWZT01006077.1:597150-634989 GCA_013397055.1 Pachycephala philippinensis | reverse complement strand
GGGCGGGGCCAGGGCCGAGGGGCGGGGCCGGGGCCATCTCCCCTCAGCGCCATGACGCACCTCAGCCTTCTGTGAGGAGGCCCAGGGCGGCAGCTGTTCGGGGTCCTGTCCCTCGCTGTGCCGCTCCCTTTGGTCACTGCCCGCCAGCGCCGTGGGGAAGCCATGTGCCCTTGCCGACCCCGCGCTGACCTTGTCTCCCGGTGTCCCTCGGGTAGTGTCATGGGAGGGAGGGAGGCAGCGCTGTGCTGGGTCGGTCTCAGCCTCTCCCTCTGTCAACTGGGCTGGCTGGGGCTTTTAAATACGTAAAAACGATGTGGTGCTGCTGTTTCCTCCATGCTTTGCCTGGAGGTTATCTCGGGTTACCTGCCTATGTGATGCCTTTTCTTGCCCTACTGAGGAGCAGGAGGTGAAGGGGTTCAGCTGTAAATGAGCAGTCCTGGACAGTGTGGAAACATCGTGTCCACACAAATACTGTGCATTTCTGCACGTTGTAAAGCACGAAACGGCCTGGTTCGAGAACTTGCTCCTAAAACCCTGCTTTGTACCTGGGCAGCGAAATGGCTGCACCCCGCTGCGTGCTGTCACACCTGAGCACATCATCCATAGGTAACACTTGGGAGAGTGATCCACAGGAATAAACTCAAAGTTTTGCTGATATGTTTAGAAATAAAAGCTTAAGAAACCCCAACAAACAGTGGGAGAGTGGTGAATAAATCTGAGTTGGAGGGGTGGGCGTGGCCAGAATCATCATTCCGATAGTGGTGAGCCTGCGACAGCTCTGCGCCCACCTGCAGCCAACCCAAGCCATGCTGCAAACCAAAATCCTTTGATTCTACCAGATACACGCTGTCATTCATGCTGTTCTTGGCCTTGTTGTGTTTTACGATGTCCCGAGCTGGCAGCAGTGCATCTTCCTGGAGGTGTGTGCGGTGGATGATCTGCTGGCAGTCCCACGGGTGACCGAGGAGTCATTTCCCGGTCCGAGTCATCTCCCTGCTCCAAGCTCCTGACAGCTGCATCTTCCTGCGTTCCTGCATCCCTCTGGGGCGCTGCAAAACACCGGCCTGCTGCTTCCCAGCTGACTCAGTTAATTACTGAAATTAGCAAAACTTGTCTTCCACACTCAGAGCCTTGGCTTTTAAATGACCGATGAGATAACTCCAGGCTTCCTTAGAGCCCCTGTGTGTCCCGTGAAATGTAGCCTCGTATTTAGAGTTCCTTCTGCGAGGAAGCGCCTGTCCTTGCCAAGAGCCAGGTAGGCCTTTGGAACGCCTTCTTTTGGCTACAGGTTCATACACACATCCATATTAATCAATAGTGACCTTGGGAAAAGGAATGTGGTTACAGATGGGGTGAATTCATGGGCGTTGTTTCAACCTTTGGCCATGCATTTCCCAGCTCGTGATGAAAATTATGTACAGAAAATAACTGTGTTATGATGATGGTTGAATATTTAAAGAATTGTTGGCTATTCACATCCCTTTGTGCTTTTGAAGTAATTCTTTATAGAAACTGCAAATGTTGCATTGTAGTTGGGAATTGTGGTGTATAAAATCATGCTATTTTGGTATTTTTTTTAGTTCGATTGAACTCAGACTTGACTAGTTTTGCATAAATCTTTTCCTTATATGAAGTATTTCACACTGACAAGTATCAGGCTGCTTTTTCAGTCAGCCAAGAGACCATGCTTGGATGTGCAGCCCGAATATTTGCTTATTTGATGAATTTCATTAGGTACAAAGTGTGTGTGTGCAGACTGATTTTGAGAGTATGATACAAAGGAAAAATAAATCCAAATCCCACAACTCCCTTTTTCCTACATGAATTAGATCCTGTATAAAAGTAATTAATTCTCTTATGGGTTTATGAGACCATTCAAACGTTGCCTCCCTTTCATTCTTTGCAAGTGCAAATGAGCTAGATAAGGAAATGAATAAACATGGCAAATTGCTTATGAAACAAAACATTACCCAGAATTAGAGAGAGCTGGGAGGCTTCAGTAACTCGAGCAATTAGCCTGTAGAGGACACAGTTAATAGGAACATTCTGTCACAGTCAGGTGATACTTGCTCCAGATGTTTGTTTACCCTTTAATATATCTCTTTTTTTCAAGCAAGATTCAAAAGCCAGAACTTGTTATAATTATTATGGAGCAATTGGTTTTCTCATCTACCCGTCCTTTTGGTGTTAGAGGCATTTTAAGTGACGCACACAGTGATGTTGTAGCATGAATGGTGGAAACCACCACATGACTATTTTAGTCTCCGACAAGCCAGAAGGAAGGAAGAGGAGATGAACACTCAGAGTGTGGGTGTTTGTGTGTGACTGGTTAGCTGGGTGTGGGAGTTGGTGTGAAAGAGCAGGAGATATATTAACATGATGGATTGTATTTTAATTCCACTTATTTTGCCACTTTATTCAGGACTCCATAAGAAAAGAGCTGCTTGAACAAGTTAAAATAATGCAAAAATCAGCTTGTAAGAGTAAAGAATACAAAAAGAAAGGTCTTATTGGAGAGTATCCACACAGCTGTGAACAGCTCTAGCAATAATCACAGACTCATCATGAAGGAAAAAGAACTAGGGGAACATCTTCCTACAGTAGGTGGTAATATCCTGGCTCTGCTGGTTAATTTAGAAATGACTGCTGTGGTCAGGTCACTGAATTTAGATGGATAGTTTCTACATGCAGTAATTATCTTTTAACTCATTTCAGTGCACATGTTGAAAATAGGGCTATCAGGGATTGAACCTGCCAGAAGAGTTTTGGAAAGTATGGAATCGATTCCAACTTTCCACAACGGGAAGGACACATGATATGTAAATAAACTCTTTTTTTAGGTGGAAGATATAAGATAAGAAATGGTCTCAGTAACAGCTCCTTCTGCCAAGAAGGTTTCTGTTTTTCAAGAATCCAAGCTGTAACTGGGAAGGAAGTGAGAAACTTGATGAGTATTTGCTGTCCTCTTCCTGCTCGAAGAGAGCTGAGACACAGCTCTTCATCATGAGTCAGGCACCAGGAGTTTGCCAACTAAGCCTTTCTGTTCTTAATCAATAGCCTGGCAGTTTAGAGAGTGAAGAGCTATTTCTGCTACTGGAGGAGGACTTGGGGAAGTGTTTATGAGAGCTGCTAACAGCTAATTTACAAATTGGAGTTCTTATTTGAAATTGTTGTGCTGTAACATCCATTCAAGCATCTTTCTTAGCCAGTACCAAACACAACGGGCAAAAACCCAGTGTCTGAGCTGCAGACGAGTTCAGTGGAAGAGCCATGAGACAGGATGTGTGTGAGTGAACAGTGTGCAAACCCCATCCTGACTTTTCTGCATGGGAGGGGGGATTTATCTATTTACCTCATCCTTTATCTGCAAAGAATTTCAACTATCTCAGCGGCTTTGACAGATGTTAGGAAGCAGTTGGCTGAGAGCAATGTTTATCCCTGAAAACAGATATTCCAGGCTCTGGAGTTCCACAAAAACCCTCAGAATATAAAGCCTTTTTGTCCCAGATACCCAGAAATTCTTTCTGGAGTTGTTTATGGAGTCAGGACAGGGAGGGATGAGAGACAATTCCTTTCTTTCCCTAGTTCCTGGCCTTTTACCAGCAAGTTCCTTTATCAGCACTGTGGCAGAAATGCAGCCCTGAGTGGAGCATGAATTCTCCCTGGCCTCCCAATCAGCACGAGAAGGCGACGAATGGGTGCTAGTGACACTTGCTGTCATGGAAAGTCTTTTATTGCTTTTATTCTATTACCAGTAATTGAAAGGTCAGCCAAATTTTTCTTAGACAATTAAGTGACATTTACAGAGAGGAGATTGAGAGCAGCCAGAGATGCTTTTCCAAGTGCTGCTGCCCAGCTAGTCTGATATGTCACTACAGCCAGTGTGTAAAACACCAGGAAGGATGTTTTTAGGGGTTGTGCTGTATGTGGTACATTGAGAAAAGCAAATGCTGAGATACTGACCCAGGAACCTGAGGGTTTTATCTGGGCAGGTGTTAGTTCACACAGCCCAGTCTGACAAAGCACAATTGCCTTGAAGGCCAAAAGACCAACCTTAATTCAAGGTTATGTCTGGAAAATGGAAAATCACAAATGAGAATAGGGCAGCCCATGTAGAAATCTGAGGCAGAGGAAGGACAGAGAAGTTGCACGAGGTTGCTGACAGAGAACCAAACCATCGGGGCTCATGCACTGAGTCACTGGCTCACACAAGTGCCACATATCCCATCCTTACCTTCTGAGGGCTGGGAGAGATATGTCTCATCCCTGCCTCCAGAGGCTGGGGCCGAGGGAAAGGTGGTGGTGCAAACTGCAGGGGATCCTTTCTACTTCCAGTGGCAGCGCAGAGCCAGGACCTTCTCTGTCACCTCCTGAGGTGGCAGCACCAAGCAGGCCCACAGGACAAAGGTCCCCAGTGCACCAGTTCCATGTACTAGGATTGCATCCCAGCACGTGATGGACCATTGTGTTGTTTCATGCACTGGTAAAGAAAACACTTGAGTGACTTGTTGTTTACTTAAATATTTATATAGTGATTCAGAGTGCAGGATCTGTTACAGCTCGTTCCTGCACATAAAAGTGATCTAAATCCAGCACTCAGCTGGACAGCAGAGGACTGCTCCAGGGTGGTTTTGGATGTTTACAGATGCTACAGGCTTTGCAAGGAGTGTGAATAGAGAAAAATAATGGATGTGGTTAGAACTTCTCTTCATCCTGCTGTCCCCTGAGGACAGAAAGATTTATTGGGGTTGTGGCTCCTGCACAATTAGAGTGGCCTTCTGGAAGTGCTCCTCTGGAGGAAGAGCTTCCTACAATTGTATCATGTACCCCTCTGCATTTCGGTGACATCAAGGCAAGGTGGTCAGGAATATTGCTATAAATATCTGACATGGGGAGAGGATACAAATTTCTGTTGTTTAATCAACTCTTAAAGAGCAGCTGCATTATTCATGTGTGGATTGTGGTTTGCTGTTCCAGCTCAAGGGAATGAAGCCAGAAAGGGAAAGGGGAATTAAAAGACTCGTTTGGGTTCTTAGTTACGTGCTGCTTTAGCTGGTTCCTACTATGGGCTGTAATTTGAGGGTTTGAGGTCTGTGTGAAGTGCTTTTTTGAAAAAATTTAACCTGAAAAAATTTGAACTCGGGATGAACCTGAATCTCATACCAGGAAACCTCACACTGAAGGGAAATGCATGCCTGGATCTGAACTCACCTTTTGGCAGAGCATTCCTGTAAACAGGAATGTGAGCCTTGTGGTGCCACTTCAGCTTTACAAGTTCACACCAAGCAATGACGTGGATCATAACTCTGAGAAAACACGGGTGCCATATCCAGAATCTTTGTAAAGATTGTTCCAGCTCAGATATTTACTGGAAGCATCTGGGTGAAGCCATCACCTTTGTGACAGGGTTCAGCAACACAGCAATTGCAGATGCAGAGGTGCTCCACATGAAGCCCTTTTTTTCACAACCTGGGCTGTTGTTGTTGCCCAGGCTTAGGAAAGGTATTACCTCAGCAGGAAATGGAGATAATGGAATGCTTTATGCCAAAAGGGAATGTAGAGTAAAAGCTACAATGGATGGAAAGTGGAGTCAGCAGCCTGAGAAAACACAAGTGATGGGCAGGACAGGGCCTGGGATGACAGTGGAGCTTTGCTGATGGGAATGTGTGCTTTTACTTGGAATAGGGTTATTTGGCTTTTGCTGCTATTTCAGCATGATTTGAGGTGTAGGAACAGTGTGATTCTGTCCTTAAGATGTGTGTGTTGTCAGATGCTTTTGCCTGATATCAGATTGTGGGATATTAAGAGAGAAAGGGTGATGTTAGGAAAGTTGTACAAATGCATTCAGATACTGGACTTCCTATGCCTGGAGTAGCCAAAGTTGCTCCAGGATGTGGAACCTTTTTCTTCATAAGACTGTGGGAGGGTTTGGAGTTTCATAGTAATTGCTCAGAGTTAAGTGCATCTAGTCAAGATTACCCAGGATAACAAGCTGCTACTGCTACTACACGTTTTCCTTGCATGCTTTTTCTCAAGCTTAAAGCCCAAGACAGTATTTTAGCCATTATAGGCAGTGCTTAGCACAGGAGAGGAACAAGTGAAAGCAGGGCACCATCACTGATGAGGGGTGTGGAGAGGGAAATTAACCCTGGATGGCAGCAGAAGGCAGAAAAGCATGGCTACCCCAAAACAATCCAACCTTTTAGCAACCTTTCCCTAAAATTTGGTGACCAGAATAACCTTGGACCCATAAGCAAGGCATGTCATTGGATGAACCAAGGATATTCTCGCTGTCCAAGAGAGGACATGGAGCTCCTGGCTCCAGTGCTTCGGAGGGAGGTAGAACACCCCAGAGATGGAAGCTGACTGGCACATCTGGGGGGAAAAGTCCTCTTACATTTATGGCCAAACAGCTGATGCTGCAAGGCACGAAATCTGATTATAATGATTGACTTGGGGTAGAGCTGAACCTTCCGTGAGCGTGTCCCGTGATGGAAGTGAAACTGAATCTCTCTCAAATCATTTCATTGGCCCTGTGGAGACCAGGACTTTTTGAGTCACATCTTGCTCTCCCTTTATGTGCTTGCAAGCAAAGACTCCCACAAAGACTGGAGTAGAGCATTCTAGAAAGATAGGGAATCTTGCCATAAAGGTGCCAAGACATGGCAACAGGTTCTCTCTAGTCCCTACTGTTGTTTTTCATTTTACTTCAAGGCCATGGTGTCTTAATTCAAGGTAGAAATTACTGTTTTCTAAATAGTAAATTCTTAATTTTTTTGCTGTTTCATATGAGGTTGAATCAGTCTCATTACAGAATTTTTTTAGATGCTTATCAAGAGTTATCACCCTCTCAGCCTTTCCTTTGGTAAGCTGAACTGGAATCTTTTATGCCTCATATCATGAGGCCCATTTCCGAAAACCCAAGAGTCTGTGCTTAAACTGGTGTCTTTTAAAAACAGATAGTGGTTTAACCACATTTAAAATTATATCAACGTTTCTTGGAGAAGTTTGTCAGTAACCAGTTCAAGCTGTGATTAAAACAGAAATGAAAAAGCTGAACTTGTCATGGCTCATTAGGCCTGTGTTTCCTTTTCAAGTAAAGTACACAACGTATCCTGAGATGTAAGAAAAGGTTAGGGCTTTATAATTTCAGTTATTGCATGCATCTGTGTGTTATAGCCATGCAGCTATACATATATGCATAAATATAAAAGAAAAAGAGAACACATCAAACTCACTTGCCATGGTAACTGTTGTTGTGGAAGCCACCAGTGGTCAGCTGGCTGTGAAAAGCCTGAGAGATAAGAAGACACCATTAATACTGTTCATTTTTAGACATGCACACAATGAAGAAGCTATTTTTACAATTTCTTCTGAAATATGAAATATTAGGCATTGTCAGAGCCAGGATACAGGGCTAGATGGACTTTTAACTGCCTGCTGTTGTGATTCTTATCTTCCTCCACAGGGTGAATTAGAATTCTTTGGATCAATGAATGTACACAGGCTTTTCTTGTATCAGAATAACATTACACATCCTCTTGTCATTATAGCACACCAGAAGATTATTTTCAATGATAATGACAAAATGTAGTAGGAATTTGCTTTTTATTACATCTTTCATGTGGCAAATTTTCCCCTTTCTTCATCATGAATTACTGCTCAGAAGTTGGTAGCAAAAATGTTCCAAATTTTAAAAAGAGAGAAAGAAAATGTCTAACTTGTGCTGCCACCAATACACTAAGCTATACAGGCACTAACTTCTGCTGTGCATCCATGATTATAAAAATGGCACAGGCAGAACCTACATTTTGTTCTGCTTAAGTATCTGCAGAGATCACAGCTTTTCTCTGCTAGACATTATTGTTGGAAAACATTAGTATGCGCTACCTGTATTTTTCCGTGTTCAAAGGACGCAATCACAGAGCACTTCATTTATTTTACTAAGAGCTCAGTAAATGCTGCTCTGTTGCCATTCTGTAAAGAATGTATTTTCATGTAGAGGCATTATCATTAACAGATTCTTTTCAAATTCCAGGAAGAATGTGATCATTTTATTTGGCATAATGAAGTCTGAGCACTTACAAAATTTGATTGTTTTAAGGCCTTTAATTTCTCTCCGCACTTCATTTTTTTAAACTTAATTAGGTTCACTGGAAATTTCTTCTGTTTATACAAGTTCTTCCAGGCCCAATGTTCAAACCTGGGCTAGGTGTGTTACTGATGGGGACGCTGACTGTTGGTGTCCACAGGATCTGAAAAATGGAGAAATGGATGACAGGAAATGCCAACTGTAAAACAACTGCACCAGGGAGTTAATTACAAAGAGCAAAGATTTAGTTCAAATGTCAGGGGAGCAAATGACTTGAGACTGAAGTTAGGCAATCTGGATCCTCTTAGTGTTTCTGGAGAAAAAAGAAGCATTTTTAGATACCTTTGAGACACTGCCATGGATTTAAAAATCAATCTCGCTCTAAAATTTTTAGGAAGTTAATTCACATTTTCAACTTTCTGAAAAAACATCTGCCTGCAAGTCAGTAGGATTTTGGGGCTGAGTTGGGAAGATGCTTTAGAAATGGGGCTGGTTATCACCTCCATCACGTTTTCATTCTTTGTTTTAGTCATTCTGTATATTTTGCTAGACACTCTTTGTCCTTCAAATGAAGAACCTATTTAAAATTAATGATAATTGATTAGTTGCTTCTAAGTCTTCAG
The DNA here is from genome assembly GCA_013397055.1 of Pachycephala philippinensis. Classification (NCBI taxonomy): domain Eukaryota; kingdom Metazoa; phylum Chordata; class Aves; order Passeriformes; genus Pachycephala; species Pachycephala philippinensis. The sequence goes on along the minus strand of VWZT01006077.1, from coordinate 626,274 downwards.
TTGTCATACTTTGCTGATCTGTAAAACTTCCCAAGAAAAATGGTGTCATAATTGCAACACTGTGCACCTTGACATTAAGTGTGTATTTCACTCATGGCCAATTTAAAAATCAAAATAGAAACTTTGTAATAATCTCCCTTTACAGTTTGGGTTATGAGAAGCTGAGAATTCCCTTAGGCTTGATTGATAAAACATGGCATTTATCCTATTCCTAGGATGATGTTCAGCAAACTTTATGACGGAGGGAAACAGCTGGTAAAGTGGGTTCATGGAAAGGTGAAGGTAATATAGACATAAAAAACAAGAGGATAATGATTTTAAAAGGGATAATAGTTGTAATAACACCATTAACCTTTTGCTTCAAATTATTGAATGTGTGGTCTCTTCAGCAGGCTAATCAAAGGTTTGCATTAACCACGATGCAAGAGGAAGTGGCAATATACAACCTGAGGTGATTTTTTTCCCTCTTCCAATTATTCACTATCAAACCCTTCCTGAAAATAAAAAAAAAAGAGAGAGAGAAAAACGACCCTTTGGCCATTGAAGACCCCTTCTGATTTTGAATTGAAACTGACTTGCTTTCGGAAGGAACAAACTTCAGCTACCCTCCTGCTTTGTAAGAGGTGGATTTTGCCAGGGAAAATAAGAAAGAAAAATACATATAAGTAGTTATAGATATGTAGAAATTATAGCCAGAGTTGTGAACAGGTAGCCAAGTGTTACAGGGCAGATTGTTGGTAAGAGTGAGCCCTGACCTGTTGGGGATATCACAGGGAGGGATCAGCAGCAGAAGCTCCCCCTTGAAGCAGACACATCTCTTCCTCAGCAGCACAGGCAGGTCACTGCAGAGGTCTGATGTCATCCTGTCTGGGCCACTTCTGCTGTCTAAAGAGCAAATTCAGCCTGGAACAGAGCAAAACTGCCCTTTTTATTTCCCTGTTCCACACACATGGCATTGACTACCAGAGGCAGACTGTGCTTTGACAGCTTACCCACAGGTAAAGAGGCAAACGCATTGATGGTGGAAAACTGCTACAGATGATGGAAAAGCTCATGGTGACGAGATGGAATTGTTCAGGAATTTGTCCGGTTAGACAAATCTGCTCCATCATACAATTTCATGGGTGGTGATCCTCACTGTTCACTTAAGGCATCTGGACAGGTTGCCCAGAGAATCTGTGGCTGCCTCATCCCTGGAAGTGTCCAAGGCCAGGCATGGATGGGGCTTGGAGCAACCTGGTCTAGTGCAAGGTGTCCCTGCCCCTGCCAGGGAGGTTGGAGCAAGATGCTCTCTAAGGTTGCTGGAGCCCAAACCGTTCTGTGGTTCTATGATTCCGTGTGCAGTCAGTGGAGAGAGAACCCCCTGAGAGAGACACCCCACACAAGATTGTCTGACTGGCCCGTGATGTGTCGTGTGTATGTAATATGAAAGGAAGAAGAGTAAAAGGAAGTTTGCACCGTTCCTGGCTGACAAAACCCTGTAGCATTAACAGCCCCGTTCTGTGCAATCAGAAACGGTGAAAGACTTCAGAAGCAACGTGCCCTGAATTTGAATTAACCAGATTGAATTTAAAATCAACAAGCTGAAAGGGTTTGAGATAAGAAGTCAGAACATTCAGAGGAAATGAGAACTGTTCTGGGAACTAAAGGTGAGAGAAACACTAAGTCACATAAAAAATATTCAGCAAGAACAGAGACACCTTTTCTTTTTCTGGACACCTTTTCTTAGAAGCTGTCTATAATCAGTAACCTTTCCCGGGCACTTTCCCAGGCTGTTTTTACTAGCTGAATCCTTTGTTTCAAAACCACCCATTGATTCAGTGCCCTAAGTGAGAAGTAATTAAGGTGGACAGAAATCTTGCCTGCTGTATGGATGTATGACATGTAGGAGATGGAGGCAGAGGGGGTGAATGAATTTTTCAAGGTATTTCTGACAACACGTGTGAGTCTGTGTAGAGTATCATGAAATACACGTGTGTGGAGATGTGCAGCTCTTGATCAAATTTCTGTCTGTTGATCTCTTATTTCCATACACACACATGCTGATGTACATACGTGTGAGTTCCTGAAACATAATGAACTCTTTAGGCAGTACTTTGTCAGAATATCATTTAAAGAGTTACATTCTTTTAATGCACAGTAGTTTAAGCAAACTCCAAGGTTCTTACTCAGCAATAAACCCATTAAATCATCTTAAATACCATGTCATAATGACAATTTGATGCCACCAGATGTGGCACTAGGGATTTTTTTTCCTTTAAATGCTTTCCTGGAGATACAGCTTCCTGAATTTTAAATTCTCTAGCCTGTTTGCACAGCTGTTAGATCCCAGAGCTCTGCCATCTTTTTGCCTTGCATCAGTTATTCACTAAATCATGTGTGGCATGACTACAAACTCACTGCATCTAAAACGTTTAGGCTCATAACCACTTCACCCTCGTAAAGGCTGAATGGGAGAGGGTTTGGCCATTAAATTCTGAGAGCAGTATCCACTCCAGCTGTGGAGCTCCCTTATGGGGAGATTTCAGAGATGCAGGCACAAGAATACCCTTCACACACTGCTTTTCACTGGTAACTTATCCTCTTGGATCTGTGGAAAATATAGATGCCTGGCTGCTTTCCTGTCTTTTCTCACCTTGTTAGCCAAAAGGCGACCAGATTGGTAGTTCAGCACCACTTCTACTTGAGGGAGACTTGGGAAAGGGACACGTTAGCAGGATACAGAGGAGTCCAAAAAACCTTCTCACAAATAAATGTTATTTCATACCATGTGTGTTTATATAGCAGAGCAAGTCATGGGAGGCTGTGGAAAAACTGAGGCAAACAACAGAAATGGGTTAAATGAGGAGCAGAGGGAGGGGAGGGAAGATGATCTCCTGACCACGAAATGTGGTCGTCCAGAAGCAGCTCGTAATCCAAGAAGCCTGTGATTTCTGATTTATGGAAAGCAGGAGACCATCTCATGAGCTGGTTGTTGATTTACCTCTCAGTAGCACTGGAGCCATCAAAGATGGGTCACAGGGTCTTTGCTCCAACCCGTGTGGGGGGACCATGGTGGTTTTTGTTCCACTGTGAGTTTGTGTGGGTGAGCGCTGCAGGATCTGAGGTGGCCTCGCCCCTCTGAGACCTTGTGTTAGACATGAATTTTCCTTTAGAAAAGGCAGTGGGAGAGGCCCACTGAGACACACTGAGAGTGTTGGCAAGGATTTGAAGTGAGGTTGTGCATTTTGCACAATTAGATCATACTAATAAGTGTGACCATGTCTGAGGTGCAAGTGCTGATGGTGGGATTTGGAGCTTCTCTCGTGTGGGTCAAAATCATGATCTGTGACCCCAGGGGAATCGCTGGGGCATTTCCTGAGGGTCAGGAATATGGCACAAGACACTGCAAATCTGGAGGTCACAAACACCTATTCAGCAAGAGTGTGATTAGTTGTCATTGCAATCCCGATCTTTTACCAGTGCTGAAGGATTATTAAATCCTGATTTAGTGTAAACTAGAAATACTCTTGAAAAGGCTGATTCAGAAGGATTACCCTTGGCTAGCATGGAATCTTGGTTTGATTTGCTGTTCGGCTTCACGGCTGGCATATGAGTGTTTGAGCAGCTCAGTATTGAAGAGGGCATTCAATGCTCTCTAGATTACCCTCCAGTGAAGTGTAATATTCGATAACATCAGTAAATACAAAACAGAAACAAAATGACAACAGCATTCGAGCATCTTGTGATAGCAAATGAGGTAGAGAAGTTAAATGGCTATAGAAGAGGATCCTCAGAGATTGGATCTCAGTGTGATGCTGGCAGGAGCCCTGTTGTTACTTTGCTAATATCAACATGTGGAGCTCTACATCTTTTTGGATCGTGGCTGAACAGAAAGATTTACTCATAGCTGCCTCTTCTCATGCTCAGATTGTATAGGCTGTCCTCCTCTCCTACCAGCAAACAAATAAAAACTGTGCCAGCTATAGCGGCAGTTTACATGGAAAAGCAATGAAGCAATTTCAGGAAAGTATTAGATGTAATTTTGGCTTTTTTTTGCTGTCACTTAGCTGCTAGAAAGAGGAGATGCACTGATGTGCAGAGCCAGGCATGTATTATGCAAACTCCTATCACAATGCCATTGACTGCTTGTGGACCCCCATATCTCTCTGTTTCCATCTGTTGTTTTAAGACTAAGTTGTTTGGAGGATGTCCAAATTCCTTTCCCTTTTCCAACTTTGGTGAAGTACCTGCCCGCCTTAGGCTCCCTACATAGACAACAGAGAGAGAGGGAGGCATCTCCAAAGAATGTGATGTGCCAGGGGATGCTCCTTTCTCTCCTTCTTCCCCTTCCCTCCTTCCATCCTCTTCCTGACTGCACAGGGATTTTAGAAAGTGCTTGAATACATCACCCCAGCCAAGCACAAGGGAATGGGGTGAATTTGGGCTATGCTGCCTTCTTCAGCAGGCCCTGGATCAGGATTAAGATATCACAGGCTGTAAGGAGTAGGAATGTGGGATCCATCAGTTGTCCGTGGCCCATGAGTGGGCAGCAGCAGGAGCTGCTCTGTCTCAGTCTAGGCAGTAGCTCGTGGCTGATGCAGTATTTCAAGAGATAACAAGGGAATGTCGAGCTTATCCAAGAAAACAGAAATGACACAGAAGATAAATAAGCAAGGCATATAAAGCATAAATGCAATCCTATTAAAATTAAGTATGTTTTAATTTCTGAAAAGATTGATATTTTGGTGTTAGATTTACTGAACAAGAAAAGATTACAAGCATCATTAAAATAAAATGTTTTCAAGGGCCCTTTTAAAAAATTGTACCCATGTTTGCAATTGCCATGTGCAAAATATAAAAATCAGAGAAGGGAAAAAACCCCCAGCAAACAGTGGAAATAGCCCATTTTGTGAATTATAGGAAGAAATATACCATCTGTGATTTAGTGCAGTTCCCAAGATCCCATCTGTGATCGAAGCACAGTCCTTGGTGAAGGCTGAATCCCTGAGCCGTTCCATATGATAAAATATTTCTTTTGGAAGGTGCTTGGGCTAATGGGTTTGTTTTTCTAGAATATGGCTTTTCTAGATGAGACACAAAACCCTAGAGGCCTAATTTTGCCTCCAGTGGCCGACTACAACTGACGTCAGGAGAAGCAGGAGTGAAAGGAGGTCAAAGATCTAACAGCTTTTCCTTCAGAATTTCTGTACTATTTATCAGGTCAGGTTGTTGGGTCTAAGAGGTCCAGACTGAGATTTCATAATCTCTAGAGTCAGACATTGTGGTCTCCTTGCACCAGGAGGGCTCAGCCTGCAGCTGCACCACAGAAGCTCCAACTATTTCCTTTTACTCCTGTTCATTTCTCAGCAAAGGAGCGAGAAAGATCCCTCAAACTGGGACAGGCTTCTCATGCAGCTGCACCTCTGCTGTCTTCTGATGCCTTTCCATGTGTTGTCACTGATCTCTTAGTCCAAAGGTGGCCTCAGGTGTATCAGGTATTTATACAAACACAACACATTTAATTCCAATCCTCTATTAATTACACACACAGGTACAGACTGGCTCAGTTTCAGTTACCACTGAAATTTATATTTGAATAATAAATGCATTCACCTGTTTAAAAAATGTTTATATTTTCTCCTCTGTGTAATTACATGCTGATTATACAATTACAGAAAATACTTACATATTTTGCACAATTATGCTATTACGGAAATAATGCCTACAATAGAGCTCTGTGTGTGTAAGCACGTTTGGGAAAATACCACCAAGGTTGGTTCTTTTGGAGTCATCCAGAGCTCGTGCAGCTCCCTGTGCTGCTGGAACAGGCACTGACACACGGCAGGAGAGAGTGTGGGACTGCTGTTATCACCTCTGGGTGAATCTAGCTCTATTAAAAAGGTACTTGCAGCTTTAGTATAAAACACCAGTGTTAAGGATGCTCATCCAACCTGGTTTTGTGGTCCTGGTGCCCCGTGGTTCTGACACACGGTGTGAGGTGCACACGGGCTGGGAGTGCAGCTGCCCAGACAGACACCCCAGAGCCACTGCCCCCTTTCTCTGTGGGGGATGGACCACCAACTCCAGCCTGTGCTTGCCCCTGCTAGGTTTAGAACAGGCTTTTCACTGTGCCTGTATTTCCTTGGAGCACTTCAGGCATCTTGTGTGTGAGGGATGGGGCAGATTTGAGTCGCGACATGTGATGTCGTATCGTGAATGCAGTTGGCTCTGGTGCAGCTCTCTTCTCTGGGTGTTCTCATGCTTGGGGGTTCCCAGTCACTGGCTTAATACAAATAAATAAACAAACAAGTAGCAGCCTTTGATAGCATCAGCATCTGTGTTTGTACTGATGGCGGGTGAAACGATTCACCCAAGCTAGCACAACCAGCAGCATCAGAGCTGGGAGCGGGACACTGCCTCCCACCTGCCTTTCCCGGGATCAGCCAGCTGCCTGCACAGCACCACAGGGAGACAAAAAGTCCTGTTCAAAGGATGAATACACCCTGGCTTTGCCTCCCCCATGCTGTACAGGTCTTGCAGCCAAAGGGTTAAAAAGAAATGAGTGCTTTCGGCATGCTCTGCGGAGTGCCCGAAGTCTGAACATGAATGACCAAATTGCTTTTTACTTTTTAAATTAAGGCCTCTGTCTGTACGCATGCAGCTCGCACTGCTGTTCCATTAAATAAGAGAATTTGTTCCCACTCTTATTTTTAATAGGGTATGACCCTGCCGTTCCATCTCACAACTTTACTGACATGAGATCTTATTAAAAGCAATCCTCCCCCTCTCCTCCTTGAAGTCTGAGCTTCTGATAGTTTCATACACATTGTGTTTATTTTACATACACAGCTCTGCAGCTGCTGCTTCCTTCTTCTCCGATAAATGACAGCATAACTGTTGCATCCACTAAAAAAGTAAATAAAATTAAATGGGGAAGAACAATACATCTCTGGCAGAGAATAATAACTCTTTTAAGGCACGTATCTAAATTGTACAGCCTGATCTTAATTGTAAGGATAATTCTTTGTTATTTCAAGCAACTTGGAACGCGACAGCAAACGCACAGTCTTGGCAGTACACCCCGAGAGATTTCTGTGGGAACAATGGGGGGAATTCTCCTGAACTGAAAGGAGATTGAAGCGTCTTTATTAGGTTAATAGGGCTTAGAGTCTGATGAGAAAGAGTGGAGGAAAATGCTATGATCTGTTGTTGGTTGGCTGGTTGATTGGTTGGCTTGGAGGGTGTTTTAAGCAGAGGCTGTGCAGGATGGGGCCCTGTGTGGGTGTTGGATGGGAGGTGCTGAGCATTCGGTGTCAGCCAGAGCAAGGAGGCCCTGGACCAGCCAGCCTCCATCTCCTGTGTCATGCTCCCGAGGGGGAACCAAGAGTGGGAGTTCTCCCTGTCCCAGACAATTATCCAGGTTGGTGCCGTGCTGGACTGGTGCTGCTGACCCGTGGCCCCATCAGACTCCAGGCCAGCACCTTTCTGTTGTCCTCTCTCTGTTTCATTGTCTCTGGTGAAGGCAGTGCCAATGATGGTGGAGGCCAGCAGCAGCGTGTTCGTAGTTACTGGTGCTGTTTAACCATGGCTGCGGGGCTGAGATATGACTTCAAGATGTCTGTTCAGTCCTTAGACAGAAATCCTATGGAATGTGCCTGGAATTTATATGAGGAGATGGGAAATTATGTCAAAGCAGGCCAAAGTGAGAGAGACAATAATGTGAATTCAACTGAGTTAGGGAAGGACAACATTTGTGGTAGCATGGGAAATTGGAACTGGTTTTGAGAACGATTCAGTTCTTTCTGAAATAAGGGAAACTATGCAGATGTGTCATCACCTCTTCCAGCAGCTTGGTTAATTCAAGAACCACATAACTGAGACTTTGAGTAAAAGCAAGCTGCTTTTCTGACTTGTTGCTGGGAAAAAAAGAGGATCTGGTAGAGTGACCTGAAGGTGGAAGAAATGCTTCCAAGCAATGAAACATTGCCCTTGGTGAGGAGATAGTAAAGGATGAGAGGACAAAAAAAAATAATCCAGGTGATGACTTCAAAAGTGTAGAAATCTTTTATTTAAAAGAGAGGGATAAAGCTACAAAAGGTGGGAAGTACATTGTCTGTTTTGAAAGTAGCTAAGAAAGACCTTGGGAAAGATCAGGCTGGGCAGGAGCGCTGCTGCTCTAAGGGAGTAGCAACAGTTGACAGTCAAAAGGATGAAGGAATAATAGCTATAAAAGGAATGAAAAAGATTTCCAGAACAGGTGAGGTAGCACTAGTGGGAGATTTACCCTGGATGTTATCCAGGAGATGTCTGGAGGAGGTGAAGAAGGGCACTGGCTCCAGCCCATGGTGCATGGTTTGTACCCTGCACTCAGGACACAGAGAGCCCTTCTGCCCTCGGGGCCAGCAGTGCCACCTCTCCCTTTTCTGTCCTGCCACCACTGTGACACTGCAGCCTGCACAAGTGTCCCCACGAAGGTGCTGTGGGACTGAGCTTTCTGCAGAGGGACCCAGTGATGGGAGAGGGGCACTTACAGCTCCTTATGTGTCTTGAGGGCAGCCTTAAGCCTTCTACACATCGTGTTTGCCACGTAATGGGTGCCCGTTTACCCTTGCACCTAAATAGAGCTGCAAGTTGTTTACCGTGGCCTCAGCCCACTTTCCTGCCCTGCTGGCCCAGCACGGCCCGGGCTGGACGCTGCCTGGAGGCCAGGCTTGGAGAGGGTGGGGTGAAACCTCAGCTTCCAGGAGAGGAGGAGGATGCCCCAGACCGTGTTCACGTACCTGTTCTGCAAGGCAGGCTGAGGCTGGCTGTGGGTTACTATTCCAGTGTAGCCAGAGGGATAAATAAAAGGAGCCACGTTCACATGAATGCTGGCCCAGGTGTCAGCAGGGAAGGGGCAGCTCCTTGTCCTCAGCCAACCCAGAGTGGAGGCTGAGGTACCTGCATGTCTCCCTGTCACTCTTCCAAGGAAGAGCCCATTCTGTTGGGCTGGACCCTTTTCTCTCTGCTTTATTGCAGCGTGGCTGTGGCACAGCATTGCTCAGCTCCCCTTGGGCCAGCAGATTCCAGGCTCAATCCAAGGGCAACATCTGGCCCTTTGAAATGATCCAAAAAGTGCTGGACACAGCCTGGTATGAGAGGCAGGAGGAATCCCTAAACCTGAAGCAGCACCTTAATTTCCTAATGCTCCATTTGGTAAATGGCAGCAAGGTCATTGCTGGGTCTAGTTTTGTCTTTTAATCAGGAGAAAGATTTGGAACTTTTGGAGTATCTGGCCAGGTCATTATCATACAGATGCTCCTTGCATATGCTCCAACTTGAGACAAAATGCAAAGCTTGACATTAATATAAGCTAGAGCTCATCATGAAATAATCACATCACCAGAAAGGAGTTATCCTTTGATGAAGGCGAGAATTTCTCTGGGAACAGATCAGATTTTTCTCAGTGGACTAAACACTGAATTAGAACCAAGGAAGTGGTGAGGACACAGTGAGCAAGCAAAATATCTTGCCCTGTGAATGAGGGCAATAAATGAGGTCTGCGTTTACTTGCATAAACTCTTAACCTTCCTTGCTGCAAAGTGCCATCTAGTGTTTGCAGCCCTGGCTGGCGGCCCTCGCCCAGCGAGGCAGCGCCGTGTCAGGCAGTGAACAGCTTAGAGAGACTAAAGGGAAGGCAGACAAGCCACCAAACTGTAATTGTTCCTAACCAGATGCTACTGGTCTTTAAAATATTATTATAATAACTTAGGTGAGTGAAGTTTCTTTATTGTGAGGTAGAATAGGTGTTTCAGCTGGGTTTAAAAATGAATCTGAATCTCAGAAAACAAAGTGAGGGGGGTACTGTTGGGAAAGCAGTTGTGGAGTTTCATGCCCAAAATATATGCCCAGTTATCTGCCAGGTTTGCAGGTGCAACGAGCATCGTGGCTTTATTAATGCTGTTTTTGAGGGGAGTGGAATTGGGCACTGCCCACAGTGGGGCAAGACGGTCCCGTCCTCGCCAGGTTGCAAGTCACCTGAAAGAAGGGGGTGAATCCAGGGGCAGGAGAGCACCCGAATGACCATCATGCACTGTGTAGGTGCATGCAAATGAGCTAATTGTTAATGCAGAATAGTCATGCAAGAGCAAGTGTACTTTGCAAGCCTAAAGTCAGACCAGCAATGGCACGGTTTAGCATCTAAAATGCAAGGTTTGGGTGGGGGGATGGTCCACAGGAATTTTTAGAAATTGAAAGTGTAGGCGAGGTAAGAAAGTGCACAAAAATAACTCTGAGTCCAGATTTGTATCTGGGGCATCTTTCTGTCCTGTCTGGCTTGGAAATCTCTCTGCCACATCTGATCACCCCTGGAACCACCCTGAGCACAGACCTCAAACACAAAGGTGGTTATTATAATTTGTTGTTATCTGTAAAGTGCTGACAGCACTTTGAAGTGCCAGAGGATTCATGCCTTGGGTTTTGCTCTTGCAGTGGCCAGGAGCAGAGTGTAATTAGCCCAAACGCTGTCCATAGAGCTCACTGATAGAGAACAGCTCTACTGACAGGGAGCAAATTAGGTCTCTGACCCAGCAAAGCATTTAACCATGTGCCACATTTTTAGTACGTGTATTTCTGGATTAAGACCTGTATGATGCAACCTTTTGCTGCCTCTAATTTTTTTGATTGCAGTATGAAGCACAGCTCAGCTTGCTCGCTCAGAAATCCCTGTGCATGGTATTAATCTGCTTTCTAAACTGACTCCTTGCGTGTGGACAAAAGCCCAAGGTTTTCTCCTAAGCCAAAGGATCTTTCCCATCTACCTTCCTAGATTTGCTGTAGGAACCCCCACCCCTATGTTCAGCCCCCCACAGCAGCTGGCTTTACACTGGTGCAGAATTTGAGTCTGAGCTTGAGGGAGTCACCTCACTGTCAGAGAAATTTATGAATTTCTCAGAAGACTCCTTGGTGATGAGGATTTTCTGAGGAGTTGTTTGTCCCTCAGAGGGAGTTGTGAGTTTAAGGTTTTGCCCTGGATCTTCTGGTGCCATGGCAGACAGATGTCCTTCTCTGAAGGACAGTCTGGGAACACGCCTGCTTTGCTTCCCAAGCCATATTATAAGCTTGGTGGTTTCAGGGTGGGGAGAAGAGGAGGCTTAAGGAGGAGATTTGAGCTGGAAATTGGTGGGTGTTACACTTGATGATCTCCTTCCATCCATGTTCTGGAAGCCTCTGGGAGAGTGTGCCAAAAAATACTGTCCTGTGATACCTCAATAATTATTAACTCAATAATATACTAGGAAAATGCCTTCTAATATGAATTACTCATGGCCCAGTGTTCCTGTCTCAGTCACTGATTAGAACAGTTTATCCAAATCATTATCTTTAAGACTCAAAATAATCCCACTGAACTGAATAGTAGCAGGCAGTCCTGAGTATAAAAAATAAAATCTAGCATTTTATAATTTTAAAACATGGTATGAAAACCTCCAGCATTTCAGAATTTTAGATGCAGCCACCCAAGTGTTTGCCAACTGCGGTCGTTCTTTTCATTTTGGCTTCTCTCGGGCATATGATGTGGCTCTAGTTTTACTCATTAAAGTTTCAGATTGTGCTTGTTTTGTTAACAACCGTTAGGGCAGGGGTTCTTACTCTTAATTGGCACCATCTGGAAATGAGAAGGAAATTGCTCAGGATTAATGCAAAGATGAGGGAAGACCTTGCACTTTTCCACAGTTGCAAAACTTGTCCTATTTGGAATAGCCACAAATGACCTGGGAACTGGCTCGCCCTTTATTTCTGTTGGGGGCTGGAGGGAGAAGGAAATTTTCTTCCAGGGAAAAGACAATCTCCACGCTGCCAACAGAATGCCAGAAAATAATCGTTTAAAGGCAGAAAGTTGCACAATTTGGGCTGCTAGCGAGCTAGGCCTTTTAATGCAAATTGAATATCTTCATTCCCAGTTTTTTTCCAATCTTGCACGTCTTGTTCAGCATTTCCTCATTTTTTGGCACTGGTTTCCATAGCTGCCTGCAATCACACTCTCACACAGATGCCATTCCATGTTCAAAGCACTGAATGCTACAGGGCATATTAGTGTTTTTATGCTTTAGATCTATCTTTATGTAACTTCAGAGCTCATTAATATATACCATTTTGTGTGATTAAAAAACAACAACCTGGCACGTGAAGAGCTTTGAAAAGGAGAATGGATCTCAAGGCAAATGGCTTTCTTCTCATTATGCAGATTTTAAGCTAGACATGAGATGGGCCCAGCGAGTCAATGGGCAAGGTACAACTTCTGCAAGATAATCATTCCCTGCCTGCAGCCGAGCAGACTGCAGTTAAAAAAAGAACCAGAAAGAGACAAATGCTATTTGAAACATAAAGATTTTCACATCATTATTTTACAATAGTGGACAGAAATGAGTGAAAAATCCCATGACGGTCCTCTGAGGCTGTTTAAAATCCCAGGAAAAGCCGTGCTCTTTTGCTGAGTGGGAAGCTGGAGGCAGGACTGAGGTGTGGAGGTGCCTGAGTGATGGCTCAGAGTGAACATCCAAGAGCACAAACCACAAGAGGTGTAAATACTCAGGCTGCTGGTGAACCACAATTCCCCAAGTTACAGCCTGAAATGTTGCCTCTAACAGTGTTGTGCCAAAAGAAGATTCTGTGTGCCAGAATGTAGTTCTTCCCTAGCTGTGGTTGCTGGCTTTGGAGGGTTGAGCTGATGCCTATCTCCTCAAATAAGGTGATGGGGAGATTTTTCTGACCATTAACTCTGACTTTTCAAGCTGCTTTCTGTGTAATCCAACCAGCCTGTCCCCGCCTGGTAGAGCACAGGCTGTTTTCATGACACACGAGAAGCGATTCCCTTTCGGGTTGGTGCCTGCCCCTGCTGGGGCTCTCTCCTGCCAGGGTGTCCTGATAAGCTCCCAAGGAGATCCCACAGCCCAGGCTCACATCCTCACTCCTGCTGTGACTGCAATGGTGAGGAGCAGTGGGAGGGATCAGGAACCAAAACCAGCTCAGGATATGACATCCAAAAGCTCAGAGGTCTGAGGACAGGGAAATGCTGGGTGCATTTGGCATCACTCAGAATGCAAACATGATCCTGAGCAGCAGGAGGATGTTTTAGTGGGAGAGGGGAGGGAGCCAGGAACAAAAATGACTGTTCCTGAGGTACCTGTGATGCTGAGGTGCATGTGCTCAGGCTTCACTGAACAAAGCAGGGACATGCTCCCCCCATCCCTTTGAGGAGTCATTATTTCTTTGAAACAGCTTTCCAGAAAAAAAGATTTTAGGATGCATTTTAGGATGGTTGGGAATCTGCTGTTGTTGCAGCTTGGGCAATGGCAATAATGGAAAATCTGATGTGTAATCCACCCAATGCTCACTAAAACCTTCCAGAAATGGACAAGCAAACACATTTTCCCTGCCTTAATCCAGAGGTTGTGTTTAAGGGGTGTGTGACTTGAGTAACAATGCAGCCCCCGGCAAGCTGGGAGTGATAGGGAGATCCATAAAACCCACAGCGACTCCATGCATTTCTTCAGTGCTGGGCAGCTTTCACCCCTTTTTCCTTCACATTCAAAGGGATGTACTGATTATATGCAACTATGACTATGATTATATGCAAATTGTGACTAATGTATGAAATGAAAATCCCTGCCTGATGGCAGGGAGATCTGAGACAGCTACTCCGCAATTACTGCCTCGCTACGATTTCTGCCGGGTGTTACTTACTCCAACACAATACCGAGCACAGGCAATTTACTGCAGAGGTCATAAAAAATTCTCATTAAACCCACACCGTTTAAGGCAGGTAGTTTCCCAGCTCCCGTTTCTGCTTAGTGCAAAGCCTTGGAGGCTGTCTGGGTGGCTGCCCAAGGGACAAATCCCGCTGCGGTGCGAGGAGCAGCAGTGGGAGGGGAGGGCGAGCTGCGAGCTCTGCGGGAGGAGGCAGAGGCTGCCGAGCTCCATCTGCTCCGCTCCTGCCCTGCCGAACCGGGGATGGAACCGGCTGCTGGGAGTGCAGATGAGCTGCAGGGAGCTGAGCGAGGCTATCGAGTAGCCAACAGCCTGAATTTAATAGCCATTTCTTTCACGGGAACAGCAAAAGCCCCGGGGAGTTGGCACTCTCTCCCGCAGGAGGATCTGTTGAACACTCCGCAGGATGCTGGCCCCGGTCCTTGGGCAGCAGCATCAGGTGCGTGCGGCTGCTGCCGGCAGCGGGCAGGGCCAGGTGGCAGCGGTGCAAACGTGCTGATGTAGCACTGCCACCGAGCTCCTGCCAGCCAGGAGGGCCAGGCAGGCACCGGAGCTATCTCTGTGCGGTGTGATTCACTGACAGCCCCAGCTGTCCCGTCTCCTGTTGGCGAGTGGCGGAGGCTCCCCGCGGAGGTGCCACCACTGCGCCAGACAGGGTGAATGAGGCTCTCCCACAGCCTCCACCCGGCGCTCCGCCTTTTCCAGCTGATGGCCGCAGACAGGAGCTGGCATCTGGGCAGCCCGGTTCGTGCTGTGCATGAGCGGATGGGAGAGGGAGGAGTGCTGTGGGGAGCAGGTGCTCCGCGCGAAGTCCTGAGCTGGTCAAGTGCTTTTAGGAAGAAACACACCAGAGATGATGTAGGGAAGGTGGTTCACATCCCCGTGACTGGAGGCTCAGTTCAGTTCAAGGGAACATGAGTTTAAGTATGAGCATTGAAAGAGCCCAACAAAAACCCATCAGTTACCTGACTTTTCTTGCCAGATAATTACAATGTATATTTAAAATGAGTTAATAATCTCTTCCCACAACACCCTAGTTCATCCTTCCTTTTTTTTTTCTTTTTCTTTGTTTTCATCTGTAAAACTTTGTTTTCCATTGGGATATTATGATTTACAGAAAATATTTGATGTTGATGGGGAGACAACACCAGAGTATCAGTTACCCAAGGTGAAATTTTTGTGTATACAGAGAGAATTTAACCTCAAACACTCAGTTCACATATCCATGTGTGATTTATATTGCCTCAGGCTCTGAGGCAGAGTGAACATTGACACCCTTTGATGTTGAAAGAAGCCTAGTGACTGGCCTTTGGAGAGATTTGTGATGTCTCTATCAGCCTGTCAATGGAAAACCAGGCAGCAAAGCCAGGCCCCCTAAAGATTTCAAGGCCTTGTAGGCAGAGGGATCATGTAAGCATTTTACTTCCACTGAGTGCTTGAGAGGCTGAGCAGGCACGGCCAGGCTAATTGAGTGCTTACAGGGCACTGGGCTGCAGTTGGCATCTGTACAGCCCTCTGTGACCCCCTCAGCCCAGGAAAGGTGCCAGTGTCACCAGTAGGGACATTTAGGAACTACACACCCCTGGAGTGCTGAGGGTTCTGTTGCTGCCTAGTAGGGATGTGATAACCCATGGCCAAAGTAAGGATAAACCTGGATTATCAGAAATGGAAAACATTTTCCTGCACTTGTTGAGAGGCAAATAAGCTTTGCCCAGAATTTCTGCTCATTTCTGTGGTATCAAGCATCCAGGGTTTGCCCAGAGAAGCTGTGGCTGCCCCATTCCTGGAAGTGTTGGAGGCCAGGTTGGATGGGGCTTGGAGCAACCAAGTGGAAGACGTCCCTGCCCATGGCAGAGGGCTTGGAACAAGATCATCTTTAAGGTCCCTTCCAACCCAAACCATTCTGTGATCCTATGATTCCATGAATCTATGGAGCAAAATAGTCTTGGGTAGGTTTGACGGCTCACAGACGAAAGGAAAATGCTGCAACACGCAGCAAAAAGGCACCTTGAGCATATTCTGCACTGCACCTCCCTGGGACAGGAGCAGACTGTGCACCAAGGTTTGCAGTGGGAAGCAGGTGGCAAGAGGCAACAGGATCTGATCCTTCTTGTGAGTCAGATTCCCAGGAAATGTGTTGGGTAACACTTTGGAAGATAGAACTCAATGCAATGCTGATTGGGGAAATGGCTTGAAAACAGTAATGTGATATAATAAAGGCAGCTGTAGGATGGTTTACACAGAATTAGGGATTGCTGGCTAGGCACACCAGGAACTGAGGATTACTGGGGATTATACACTGAAGATGCATCTGAAATATGATGCTGTTGCAAAAACAAAGGACCAGTGTTCCATGCTCACACTGAGGCTGAGAGCTCCTTTGAATCAGGTGTGCCCAAGGTTGCAGGGCCATCCAAGCCCTTAGAAACTAAGCAAGGGGGAGCTCATATGTACCTCTTGGCAAAAAAGGACTAAGGAATTGCGTGTGAGGGAGACACTGTGGTATACAAAGACTGAATCTGCTTCCTGGTGGTTGAGAAAAAAAAGTGAAGCTGCCGCTAACTAAGAAGCAGAGAGGAGAATGAGCAGGGGTCTCAGTGAGAAGTGTCACTAAATGCCTTGCTCTGATGACGGCTGCTGTGACACCAGGAGAGGCATCACAGCCAGGCTGCTGCTTTGTGTCTGGTTCATTTTATATGTAATTGAGGTAAAAAGTTGCAACTTTTATTTTTCTGAAGTCAGATTCTGTTGGGCAGCAAGGAAAGTTCAGAAATATGGCAATAAATTTCTCTGCCGCTCTGGCTGCAGCACTGAGAAGCACCTACACCTACAGCATTAGCAGTGCCATGTATTGTCCTTAACATGTTTTCTCCCTTTGCAAAATCCAGCACAGCACCATCCTTCCCTTTCTCTTCCCTTGTGCCCTTCAAGGGAAAGGACAGTGAAGTTCCAGGCTTAAAGGTTGTGAGCAGAAAATCTGAGGCAGGAGAGCAGATATCCGCAAATTTGGCTCAGTGGGAAAGTGAAGAATAATTGTGGGTTCTGATTTTCCAGGGAGCCTCTGTGGGGAACTAATAGTCTAGACTTGTCCTTTTTGAGGCCTAATTATGTCTCTCTGTCAAACTATAAAAACAACAGTCTGTGGCATCACAAGGGAAAATGAAAGCTATTGGCCTGTGTTCTGCATTTAATAGGATGTCAAATCTAAAGCACAGTCTGACTGGTTTTTGACTGGGGTTAGAAAAGAAAATGCAACTAATTAGGCTGTTCCTGAATCTCCCTCTCTGTCTAATGGCTGTGGACTTGCAAATTGTAACATACTGGGAGTCCCAAACTCTCTGATCAGTGCTGCTGTCTGGAGGGGAGGGGTCTTTCCCGCTGATAGGACTCAGGCTTCACTTGAGCAGTGTCACTGTTAGTGGGGACAGTTCCCTGGGAAAGGCCTTGAGCCATCACACCTCTCTGTGCTCCTTGGGAAGTGACACATGCTGTTGATGAACTAGGTTTTTACAATTTGCATTGGTGATTAATTTCCAAAGTCTTTGAGGATGAAGGAGCATTTGGGTGTGAAATGTAGCAGTTTATTTTTAGGGTATCATGGTCCCTGAATTGAAGTAACACACAGTGGTCCCTAACATGTATAAAGAGGTATGGAACTTAAAATTCACCCAAAAATACCCCAGACATCTAATGTGTGTGCTAAAGCAGTTGGTCTCAATGTTTTTCTGCCCTTTCACGTCCTGTTTTCCACCCTTACCCAAGTTCTGACCATTAACTCAGCTCCCAGACTCTTAGAGCTGCCTCCTCCCTGTTTGCAGCCCATCCTAAGCAAGCACCAGAGGACAATGAGCTCTAGAAAACCTGAGACAACAGGAGGTGATGGCCTATATTTAAACAACTAATGCATTAATAATTATACCTTAGAGCCTTCTAAATCAGGGAGTGTTAGATGGTGTCTTAATGCCTTTATCTTTTGGAAGTTAGTTTGAGGGGTTCTTTTTCATGTTGCAATAATTTCTTGGAGAGAGCTGCAGCAGTTACAAGTTCCTTTTACCTTGCCCTTGTCAGCTGCCCTCATTCTAAACCAACTATGCTCAGCTGGCTCCTCATGTTTTACAGATGAACTGAAATAAAAGTGGAATTTGTCCAACTGTGAGAGAAAGGAAAGGAAGAGGGAAAAAAAATAACTGTCTACAAGACTTTTCATGCAAGTCCCACATCCTTAGTTTTGCCATCTTTTTGACACAGAAATCTGATTGTCTTCTGCTCAGACATTCTGGGGTGCCTTTCTGGTTTTCATTCTTCTTTTCTGACCTGACTTTGGGTTAGTCAGGAAACCGCCAACTTTGCCTCACAGTCAAAACTGAACACTGCAATTCAAACTCAAAGGACATCAGTGGGCAGGAAAAACATGTGACCTCAAAATGGTGACATTTTGATGTCATTTCTGCAGGGTCCTGCAGAGGGATTTGAGTCAGGAAAGCTCAGTCAATGAGTCCACAAGAAAATGAAAGATCTTTCCAGGAGTCAGCCTGAAAAGAAACAAAAACGGTGGAAGAGAGTGTAAAAGGAGAAAGACTTTGCATAACCCAAAGGAGCATAGGAAGCTGAGAGAAATGAGAGCACCTGGATCTCCTTGGTGACTGCCAAAATACAGTGTGACATCTCCTCAACACTCTTATGGTGATTTAAAGCCATATTTTCCCAGTAACTGTACCCTAATTTCACCCACAAATAATAGTTTCTGCAGACACAGCTAACCCATGCTGTAAAGTGGGTCCTTCCCAGGCTGCAGCTGGAAAAGAAGCTTGGGACCAGTACTGGAAGCAGGAAAACCTTGTCTAGGCAGATTGTTCTTCCCCAGCTTTGTATAAAGATGCCTAACTTTGATGGGCCAAGAGATGACGTAGACCAGCATCCACTGTGGCAGTGGCAAGGAAGGGAAAAGGGCTTTGGCATGACTTGGAAGTGTCTTTATCCTTGTGCCCGTCCTCTGTTCCCAGTTGTAGAACCGATCCCACTAAAAATGAGGGTGCCAAAACTGTGGCATTTCTGTGGGTTATTCCCAATGGCCACCGGCTTTATTAGGAAGAGATCTGGGCAGGAAGCAGTAGCTTCATTTTGGAGTAACCCCAAGGTATGGCCATGAAGATGCCAAGTCCTCCTGCGTGGGCAGGGATCAGTCACGAGCTCCTTTCTGGGGGCCTTGGGCAGCAGCTTCCCAAAACTTACTGAGAACCTACCCAGATAAGGCCTCCAGCTGTATTTTCAGGAAAGCCTTTGAGAATGATCTTAACCTAAATACCCATTTAAGTCTTACTGGATCTTGGTTGAGGTGGATCCATATATTGTGCTTAAATAATTTCCCACTCATGAGCTGTAGCCCCCAGCTGGGTATTGCTGCCAGTTGAGCGAGGATCACCCCCTCTCAGCGCGAGTAATAGGTGAGTTAGGCAGTGCAGGGAGAACAAAATGAGAAATTACTGCTTCTGAGAGGATGATCAGTTTGTTTGCTGTCCCCCACCAGCTCTGTCCTTCTGCAGACATTCACCAGGGTTTCTCCAATCAGCATGAAAAGCTTCCTGGCCGCCCCATGTTCAGCACAGCTTGTCAGGAGCTGCTGAAATGGCACATCCAAGCACCAAGGCAAAGATCGTGTAGAAATTTTGACCTTGACCAAGGCAGTCAGAAATTGCAGCTAAAATAGAGGCTGCTTGCAAAGAGAAGGAGGAATTAATAACCACACAGCTCCTCCAATTCAGCATAAAAAGTTATAAAACTAGAGTTCTGGAGGTGGGAGGGTTTGGGGTTTTCCTTCTCTGTTTTCGTCTCTGTGGCTTGAAGGGTTGGAAGGGACATGCTGCTCAAATAAAGGATCACTTTTGCCTTTTAATCTATGACATAAAGATGACATAAAATTTACCCCTGTGAGTTGCCATGTAAATGAATCCAAATCAAATAATGCACAGGGAGCCACAAAGCAGCCCAGCCCGCTCTTCTCTGCAATATGGGCATTTAATGTGTGCATAGAAATCCCAGGAACTGCAAAAAGCCGGGGCTGTTTCACATGTACATCCCCACACAAGCCTCCCTACTGCAACAAATGATTTATTATTTTTTGGGGCGGTGTGCAGGGAAGGAAAAAAAGGTCGTCAAATCCGTGTTAGATGATGGCACAGATTCCTTGGCTACCAAATGCAAAGGCCGAGCAGAACAAAGAGATTTGCATTCTAAGTGATGCAAAGCAGCCGGCAGTGTTTTAATGTTGTGTTTGCTCTGTGATGTCTTCATCAGGCGCTCAAAGACAGCGGCTCTGGCAGCCGTGGGTCCCCGTGAGCCTGTCAAACTCCGTTTCCATGGTTTTCCTTCAGGCAGCACCATCGGCAGACAGCACGGAAACGGACCCCTGCAACCTGTTCTGAACAGTGTCTCTGATGTAGGGCCCCAGAGCGGGCATCAAACTAGCAACAAGCAGCAAGAAAATAACAATTTTGCTTTTCACAGGTGTCAGAGCAGCAAACAAAAGGCTGTTTATAAAAGATGCAACATCCCCTTTTCGTCAGCGTTGGCAGTTTAAAGTCAGCCGGGCTGCGGTCGAGTTGTGGAGGAGGTTTTGGAGGGGGTCTGCTGTGAGAGACAGAATTCAAATTGTTTCCTCTTTAATCCTTTAGCCTCACTAAATAGGGCCTTCTCATCACCAAACTAATAGCTATTAACGGCATCCCAATTATTCCATTTGAATCAATGAGGGCTATTTTCTTCAGACAATTATAGTCTTTTCCAGACAAAGAATCAGTCTCACTCTTCCCTCACCTTGAAGAGCACCCTTTCATTTAAATAAAAACTTCAGAATATTTCAATATGAAGCCATATTGGAGCAGTGATGCTGCAAATTCAAGAGGTGAGAACGATGAATCCGTGGTCTTTTGCCACCGTGACTGCCCGTGTGCAGTGGTGACATGGAAGCCTGTGCTAAAAGAGCAGAGGTCAGCAGAGTTGAAAACCAGCCCCAGCTGGAGCAGTGAATTTGTAACTAGTGGTCAGGGAACTGCACCTCCTGGTGCCTCAGTTTCACCATGTGTGAAATCTGAATAATGATTTATTTATTCTCTTGTGAAAGACATGGAGATGGAGTATTTGCCCAAATATGATATAAAGCTTGTGGTTGCCCCTGTGGTTTTCATGACACTAGGGACTGGAGCCAGTGGAATTCCCTCAAGGAGCACTTTTCCATTAAATAAAACTGATGGATCAGATGCTGGCCAAGTTACAAGAGAATCTGCTTTTTCCCTACCAATTAGCTGATTTTATCACAGCTGCCTGGGGAGGTTCTGGGAGCCACTGGTCTCCTTGGCTTCTGCTTCCTTTGCTGTTCATCTGCCAAGCCAGGGAGAAGTCAGGAGTTGGGAGCATTGGATCCCAAACTGCCTCTTTATTTCCTGCAGAGGAAAGGCTGAAGTGGACATTTGGGGTTACAAGACTTATGGCTTTGGTGCAGGTCAGCTGGGGGCTTACAACATAGGGCACACTCATCAGGGATTGCCACATCAGGGCTTTTTCCTTCCACATCCATGTCAGCAAGCTGTAAGGATGGTGGTCCAGAATTCATGGCTCTTCTGGGGCTTTGAGGTTCCCAGTTGCTCTTTGGCTTTCTAAAAAGAAGCCACAAGGTTCTATTCCAGCTCCTGATTTCATGGTTCCCACTGCCTTGGAGACGCGCTTTTGTTTTCTTTAATGGAAAAGGTCAGCATTTGTGGTTTTGCTCCAAATTAGTGTGGAAGCCAATGGAAAAAACAGCCAAGTCTCATGCAGAACAGAGATGCATTTTTCTGTAGATGGTTCAACCCAAGGCACTCTTGTTCATGGTTTGACTGAAATTATCCCAAGTACGTTCAGCAAATGCTGTTCCTGTCCTCACAAAACTCACCTCCTACACTTCTGTCTTCCAAAGACTGATTCAATGCTCAAACTATAATTACATGGCTCATTATTTATTGCACAGTATCTGCATGTGGAGCAGACTGAAGTCACTTGGTGTATTTGGAGGTGCTGATAGTGCCAGGGAGCAGATAGGGGGGACCCAGCTCTGCATCTGAAACCCGACCCTGACCTTGTGATTAAATGAACAGTCACAAGATCTGTAGAGAAAATGAACTTAAGATTGAGAAGGTTTCCAAACAGCTTATGACATACTGGTTATTGTAATTATTATAATTTTTTAAGACTTTAATTGATCTGTTAAATAAAGACAAGGCATTTTATAAATGAATAGCATTTTTATTTACACCACTGATCAGCACCAGAACAAGGCCAGGTACATCCATACTGATGGTATAGGCAAAGTATTAGCAGATCCTGGCATTGCATACAAGCTTTCTGTGGCCCAGCAATAGTTAAATTCCTTTTCCACTGATAGAAACAACACATTTGTTCTCAATGTATTACTGTACAGTGCGGAATATGCTCTGACTTTCTCAAGAGCCGAGTGTAGAGCAGAGCGAGTGCTCAGTGAAATGAGCAGTGGCTGGCATGAAGGGATAGGGTGAAGCTGCCACAGACTCTTGCAGAGATTTCTTTTGATCAGAGGAACTGCTCGTGACTTTTGTTCAGTGTCTCATGGCAAAAAAAAAATCCTCTGGTGGAAAAAAATGTGTCTGTGTCACAGCAGAGTCAGGAGCTGGCAGTCATAGTGCCTAGTCTATTTTTTTACTGAATAGTTGTGTTTGCAGGGTATTGCATGATCACACAAAGTGAGGCTTTGTATTGTTTCCCAGTTTTGAAAATATCTATAAGTGGTGTGGATTAGAGCAAACAATAGGCAAAGCAGAGCTGACTTCATTCAGGAACAGTTTGGAACCATACTCCTGTGTAGCAGGGGAAAGGGGACGTGTCTGGGGGATTACTGGAGGGAGTTGGGAACAGTTGCTTTAAAACTGAGGGCTTTGGGAAAAAAAAAAGTCATCTTCTGTGTATAGTTCAGTTTCACTGTTATTTATGATGGGGACTGAGCAAGAGGGAGGGAGGCTGCTCAGGGGGTGCTCACCTTGTATTCCCTCCATCACTTTGTGAACAATATTCTGAAATCAGGAGATTTATGGATGTATTTATTTTGGAATAAGAATAATTTGTTCTGATTTGGAGTAAACCTTTCCAGAGTTGGACTTGTCACCTTGTGCTGACGAGATTTGAAGGCTCCACTGATCTGTATGGAGAAACAGGCTGCAAGTGTGGGAGGGGAGAGCCTTACCCGGGAAGGCACTGCTTGCCCCAGCAGAGTAAAACTACAGAGGGAAAAAGCATTGCTGTTCTGGAATGAGATTATGCACAGTTTCCCCAGGAGCTGGGCAGGGAGAAGCACATTAACTTCTTGTGTGCTGGGAGCCAAGTAGCACCCTTGAACCCCATCACCAAATTATTCATTATTCCGTAGGATCACCCTCCTATGGATGTTTCCCCAGTCTCACGCGTTGATTTAGCAGCATGATCTCACCATCAGCATCACTATTATTTTGTTTGCTATTCTTGCTTTTCAGGCTATTAGAGAAAAGGTGTTTTTATGGGAGAGACACAGTCTGCAGTCTTACGCTGCCAGTAAGGAGGGATTTATGATGTAAGAAGCCTTTCTAGTCTGTCAGATTAGTATTATTCTTTGGAGTCATGGTTAGGAAAGGTGAAAAATAAAATCAGAAAGGACAAAGAAGTTAGCACAGCACAGTGTGCGTGAGGTACCCTGCGCAGAGAAAACACACTGGATGACACGCTCAGGGTGAAACAGAAGTAGGAAAAAGTAATTTTATCTCAGCACTTGCTTTGGCTGACTTCTCAGTCACCAGCATATTAATGGCTCTTCCCCTAGCAACTACAGAGCTTCCAACATGCAACTATTCTTTGGTCATAAAGACAAAAAATGGAGTTTGCCAGAACAGAGCTACCCCATTCTGGGCTGCTGACAACAGTCCCAGACTGGCCATATGCTCTGCTGCACTCACAAGTGGTAAAGCAACATTTTTGCTCCCGCTGGTGCTGGTGGTGTCCCTGTGGTTGTTATTGTTTCCATCCAGACCCTCTCCTCTTCCCTGGAGCTCCTGCCTGTTCTGTTTCAGGCTGTACCGACAGCAATGTCACAGCTCCTGAGCGCCGAGGAGAGCGAACAGATGTAGCTCTTGTCACATCCCTGCGAGCCAGTGGCACGGCTCGTCTCACTTTATTCCTTGAAATGGCTTGTGTGGGATGGCTGCGGGGCACTTGGAGTGCAAAGGGGCATGGATGCTTCCCACGGGGCAGGTCTGACCAAAGGTGGGTGACTGGCCCGTGTCCGACAGGGAGGAACAGGACCTTCCACCTTTGGGGCTGGGGGCTGAGAGTAGTCACTTTTAAGGTGGGTTGTGTGTAATCGATGAGATGGGAAATGGAGACTGAGGTGGGAAAGGACCAGTGGGTCTGTGGCTCCTGTAGGGAATAGGCAGGCAGTTCTTACTTCCTACTCAGCAGGAATTCTGGGCTCTGAAGGATGTGGTAGAGGTCAACTAAAATGTTCCCTCTCTCAGTGAGAGCCATGGGATTTGGATTTTCTCTGCATATGGGTGTTAGCTGAGATCCCCAGCACTGCTTCTGAAGGCTGTGCTTTCTTCACAGTATGGTTCATGATCAGCCTAAACCCCTGCTGCATTTCAAAGGGGTGATCCCTTTTCCTTTTCCATCCCTCAGCTAGACCCACCCCCCCATCTTCCTTAAGCCAAAATCTAATCATGGAACAGGCCATGTGGCTAAAGAAATGCTGTTCCTGCACAAGGGGAGCAGAGAGGTTGTGATGGTGGCCTCACCTCTGCTGGAACTGCACCCTTGACTGGCACTATCACCACTAACTCTGCATTAGGCATCCTGATGTTTTACAGTCCCCTGGGGAAATCTTCTGTCCTGGGGGTACCTGATGCAGTGGACAAGCTCAGTCAGGTCAGCAGCAAAGCTGAAGGTGTATCAAAACACCAATTTCTACCTTTAGCCATTAGCAGTAGAGGGAGAAATTCATTGTTCTGATTCCTTTCCAAGGAAGACAAGAGTGGACAAAATACTAGGTTCTTTCCACCATTAAATCTATTGTCTTCCCAACCCTACTCTTATCACAATTTGCTGTGCTTTCAGGGGAAGAGATTCAGTGCTACATGCTGTCTTTAGGGTAAGGATTTTTGTGTTTATCTGCACGCTCACTGCCAAGGCAGATAAGAGACTTTATTCTCTACATTATCACTATTTTTCTTCTTCCTAGGAGCTAGACTGACTTTAGAAAGAGGGGTAAATATTTGAGCTCATTGTGCAGACCTAAAGTGAGGCTCTGGGTCTCTTTATACTTATTTATACCCACTAAAATAATCAGCTTTAAGAGGCTTTTTCAGCTTTTTGGGCTAAAACCTTCCCTTTTGCTGAGCTTTGCTTGCTCTGTTCATTATTCCGTGCTAGACTCTTCCCTCCCCTGATTGCATGTTATCACCTTCAATGGAACAGCTGTGTCATTGCTAAAGGGTGTTAATCTTCCCCTACCTAACACCTTATTGACAGCCAGAGTCACGGAGGCCCCCAGTCTTTTCTGACTTGGGTGACTTCTCAAAACAATCTATTTTTTTAGCTTCTTTTCATTTCGTACCAATCCCACCACAGTCTAACCTGGAGACACAGCCACAGCCTGGCACAGCCCCTCCTGGCTTGGAATGTTCTGCCTGTATCAGTTCTGGTGATTATAACCAGGAGAATATTCCCTAACAATGTCAAGGGACAATGAGCCCCAGCTAATCAATAAGCACAATACCTACGGCACATGGGAGCCCAGAATAGAAGCTGCTCCGGCAGGTGGGACAGCTGGCTTGAAATTTTATTTCATGGTTGTGAAAGGCACCACGGCTTTCAGCGAGACAAGAGCGGCGCTGACAGTGACAGATCCCCTGTTACATTGTGCCACCAAACAGAACGAGACACTTCAGCAGATACAGTTCAATTTTTCTGATAGTTTTGTGATGAGTTAGAATTAGTCTAGAACTTTATTTTTTCTGAATTCACTTTGCTCGCCAGTGTTCTGGGCTGCCCTGCATTTTCCAATGTCACCTTTGTGTGCTGGGGTGATTTTCTTAAAACAGATCTCCCTTAAAACAGCCAGCACAGCAGTGGGTACCCTAGCTGGGATTTCTGCCATCCCATGAATGCTGGGTCCAAGGGGATCTTTTCCAAACACAGTCTGCCATGCAGAGTAGCAACAATAGGAAACACCCTTCTTTTAGTCTTTACACTCCTGGCTATGAAATAAATGAAGATACTCAGATTTATCCTGCTTGTGTTCAAACACAGCCCTGAGGAGCTGAAGTTGGGAAGAAATTGCCATTTCCTCTGAAGTCAATGCAAAGAGATCAAAACCACTGAGCTCACTGGTGTCACTTCATTGAGGACTTCTCATGGGTGACACAAGAGACCTCAAGCAGTGGCTCCTAACAGGAGACATGAAACAGGCAATCACCACCAGTTGTTCTGGTTTCCTCTTACAGGCACTGTAGCAGAGCTGTGGCCACCAGAAGAAGGACCTGAGCAGCCCCCTGCTGATATAACTTCAATTTCCCACCAAGCCTGAGCATTTCTGACAGCAGAGGGCATTCACCAGTGGACTGCTGAACACATCAAGATGGATACAGTTCTCTTGTTGTTTGGATTGGGAGGTAAGTTCAGAAAAAGGAGACAGATGGGCTGATAAAACAAATGTAGCATTTGTTTTATACAGCAATTTTTTTCATCCTACCTCTCCAGTACTTAAAAAGGCAGCTGGGCACAGGGGTTTGAGTACAGAACTGAGAACTGGGAGTGAAGGGGCATTTGCAGGACTTGAACTGATGACCTAACATTAATCCCAGTGTAACTGGAGTTCTCTAATTGACTACGACCATTACCTTTATTAGACTGGTCAAAACTGGGGCAATACTAATAGGAGGTCTGTGCCCAGCACAGCTGTACCTACCAGCCCGTGTACCAGCACTCACCTGATGATGTGTCTTAACTGAAGATGTATCTGCTGGCTGTGACTGTCAACTGACCCTCACAAGTAGTGTATCCCCCTTCAGATACACCTTCTGTGAGGCTACAGTTCCAAATATCCTGCTGCACCTCCAAAGCCAACAGCAGATTTCTTTGGGGCATGAACTGGGCCAGTGATAGTCTCAGGTTGGCTTGGCCACATGTAGTCGCTGAAAGAACAAGGCCAACACAGAGTGTCAGTAATGAAAGAAACACAGAACCCCAGGGAAAATATGAACATCATCTTATTTGGCCACCAGCTGATTCCTTATCAATAAGTGATGTAGCAGAAAGCAAAGCTGTATTAACACGTGCTGAGAGGCTGCTGTCTCATGGAGCGGCACCGCACGTGGGATAATAACCTGGGCTTGCTGCTCTGGAGCCCACAGCAAAGCAGAACGTGCCAGACACCCAATTGTTTTCCCTTTTTCTTTGGTTTTTCTTTTCACTACACACAAATAACATGCTCAGCTCCACAGCCTTAGCTGCCTGCCACCCCGTGAGCCCTGGGGAGCTGAGCTGGCTGGCCAGCATGTCCGCAGCACCGGGGCTTCAGTCAAACCATCGCCTGCTGGCCGGCTGCGCCTGCCCTGTGATGGTTTGATCCAGCCAGAAATTACAAACGATTCTTTTTCCCATCTCATGAGAAGGAAACCCATCAAAAACTGGCTGAATATTTGATCTCACGTAAAATGAAAGACAAATGCACTCAGCCTAGAAATAGGTTTGCTTCAGGACGTCGGCTTTGTTCGCTGTGACCAAACTCTGTGCCCAGAGCTCCCAGCCAGGCAGCCAAGAGAACTCGGAATGTTACTTAAAGAATTGGTAAGGTCACGGTGGCCTGAGCCTCTCGGGGCTGAATTAATCTCCTTGGCACAGCAGCCCGTGCTGAGTGCTTGTGCTCGCAGGTCCATTCGTGTAGAGCAATGCCATCCAGTGGCTGCTCCGATCCATCACAAAGCCAATGGCTCCTTCCCGAGGCACATTCCATGAGCAGAAATGTTTCTGCTCTTGTTCTCAGCTTGGGCATTTCACATTAAAAGGCTGCGACAGTGGCCAGCATGATTGCTTCCAGCTTCTTTGGCTTTTTGCATGTAAAACCTAGGTTTTAAGTAGCAGCCACTTGAAAATGTTTTATAGACATTCACAGGGAAATAATATTTTACATGTGTAGTCCCAAGTACACAAATTTGTCATCAGGCCCAGGTTTTGGTGAGAGGTGTGATTATATGGAGTCATGTGGAAAATGATGCTGATTTTTGAGACAAAAATGTCATCTATGAATGAAACTTTCTCTGTTCTCAGTACCAAGAGGTACTGAGTCACTCAGTGGGACATTTTCCTTTGAGGAAAATGCCCAAGGGGAAGGATGAGCAAGGGCTGGGCTGGGCAGAACCTTTCTCCATCAATGTCACACTTTAAAGAGCCCCACTATTGCCAGCTGCCCAAGAGCTGGCCATTTTGGGGGGGTAGAGAGGCTTAAACCTCCTCAGCTGCATTCCCCCCTCTTGCCATCTCCCAAAGGCCCATCACACAGCAGCACAGGCCAACATCCCTTCGTGACTAGATAAAGATGTCAATGTTTTGCCTGTTGCACTGCCCAAGTCAGCTGTAATTGCTTGGTTTGGGTGATGGATCACCCCAAGCACCATGACCTGTGGGACATGGAGCATCCCCAGAGCTTTCCAGTGCAGGCTCTGGCTGTGCTGAAGGGTGTAAGCCTGGTCCCACCATGAGGCAGCCCTTGTAGCTGGATGGATGTTCCTTGTGGGTCCAAGCCCCGTTTCTCTTGGATCCTTTGCTGTTGCCAGCGATGCTCCAGCCGGGCTGTGCCTGCTGCTGCTGCTGCTGCTGCTGCTGCTGCTGCTCCTGCTCCTGCTCCTGCTCCTGCTCCGCGGTACAAATTCCAATCAGGCGCAACAAAGCCCACCGGGTGCTGCTGACAACAGGTGTCTCATTAAACATCTCTCAACCTTACAGGCATTCGCATTGACAAGAACCAAACTCACACTCAATCACAGCTTAATCACAGCCAAACTCTATTAACAAGTCATACTAATTACCAACTTCTAACAATTTCTCAGGTTCAGAGGCAAAATATCCTTTCTTTATAGATGAAAACAGACTTGTGATACTCCAGCTCTGGCCATAATTAGGTCCTTTAAAAAAAAAACAAATCTAAAATAAAAATCCAGACGGATCCCTTTGTGATAGCGGTCCTGGAAGTACAGTTGTACAATGAGATGTTTTGTTTGTTTTAATTTTGTATCTGCTGTGTTGCCCACAAGGGTCCAATTAGCTTGTTACAGATGCTTGTATCAGTTTTATCCACTTGTCTTTTTTTTT
>VWZT01006077.1:569631-597130 GCA_013397055.1 Pachycephala philippinensis | reverse complement strand
TTTTTTTTTTTTTTTTTAGAGGGGTAACTTGTAGCACAGATTGCTGGCCTGCAGGCATCCAGAGATCAACAACCAGCTTTCTGTGATACCAAGCCCCCTGTGAAACAGGCAGCCCTTACCCACAGCATTCATAATGCAGAGGGTAAAACGAACAGAGGGGAGGGAGGAGCTTGTGCTGGATTTTGGATTATCATGGAATAATCTGGTGTGTTCAGAAATGGCCTGAAGGTGGCAATTCTGCCATGGCTAAGAATAACTCTGACAAACTTTGGTTGCTACACCTTGGAAATTGAAATGCAGGTTTTATTTTTAATCACCACGCAGCAAAACAGAGAGCTCTGAAGAGGCGGCTTTGAATTGTACATGTTGCTATTTACTCCTGTCCCTTGGCATGCTCAGCACACGTGCAGTTCCGTGCTAACCTGGATGCTTTCCTCCCTTGTGTGGCTGTACTGAGTGCCCAAGCACTTGAGAACTCACTTGTATAATCGATACACACACAAAAGGGAACATATAAATAACGAGAAGAATCTGACTTGAACTGACAGTGGGGGGATCTCAGTGAGGGCTAATGCCTTGTCCTTAACTCATGCTACTGCTGGAGAGGAAAAAGCATGCACACCAGACTGAGCGAAGGACTAACATCAGATTTCCCAGCATTTTCCAAGCACTGTGGTTCAAGGCAGAAAGCCTCCTCTGAATACCTGCAGTGCAAAATCCAGGAGCCGCTTGTTTACGTGTTGTTGGGTTTAGTTGCTGTTTGCTTTTCCTCTCCTTAATTTTAAAAGGGAATTAACATCTCCCCTGGAAGAATCTAATGAGGCAGCTCAGCAGAGACTTACCAACTCGAGGTTTAGCATCAGCAATTATTGTTACCTCTGGCACGGGCAGCTTTGTCCCTTCAGTGAGGCGTGGCAGGATGAACACCGGATAGCTGAAACTCCTGGGAGAAGCCTGTGTTTCCTGGGCTAGGTTGGTGTGATGTGGAATCTCAGTTTGTCTTGCTGTGAGGCTCTGTGGAGTTGCAGGCACCCAAAAGCAGCTGCAGGGAGGAGCAGGGTGGCACCCAGCTATGGAGGAGATAGGGCAAACCCACCCACCTTCCCTCCCCACGGGCTCCATCCTTGGCTTGCCCACGCTGTCAGAAATCAGCTGTGACTGTGGTGGGATGAAATGTCACAATGGCTTAATGGCCATGCAGGGCAGGGCAAACTGGTCGACAAAATATTATTATCTGGCAAAACCAGAAGGTTTAAGGTTTGGTGCTGAAAGCTTTGTCTTGCAGGAGTACAGTCGTCTCCTTCTGATGCTGACCAGGTGCACTGAAGTGATTCCCTGCCAGAGGATGCAGCACAGGAGACCATGGATCAGCACATTGTACAAAGCATAACACACAGCAAAGCCTTTTCTGCCTCTCTCATGCCACTGAAGGTGAGTTTCTGAGGCTCTGGAACAAGAAGTAGAGGGGTTTTTTTTTGTGAAAATGCTTGTTTTCCATGTAACGTCCACTCCTGCTTGAGTAGCAGGGAGGATAAAAAGGAAGATCTTTGTTGAGAGCTGTAGTAAGGCAGATGAGAGATGAAATATCCATCTGCAGTGGAATAACCATGAGAGCATGCATGCAGTGTTTCTTTGGGGAAAATGGGAGATTTTGTCTAGCCATAGTCTTGTTTCTCTTAATAAGAGGCTGTTTCAGACCAGAGCAGAGCACTTTCCCTGGCTTTTGTCAGATGAAATTGGGAAGAAAAGGTTAGCAGGTGCTGGCAGGAGTTCATCCTGGATCCCAGTTCCTCCAGTATACGAGGCCAGGGCCAAAGCTCTCTGGCTCCTTTTGGGGACCACAGCATGTGTGAACAGCAATGACCCTTCCTAGTTCTTCCTAGTTTTTACCTGGCATAGGAATTCTTTTCTTCTTCAAGGATTTTTACTATTCCTGGAGTTACAAAAACACCAACAAAACAAAACAAAAAAGAAATAAATTAAAACAACTGAAGCTTTACTATTTTGCAGAGCCATCACTTCTGATCAGAAACTGAAATCCTGCTTTGTGCTCCTCCAGTGTGGAAATCTGTCAGGTAAATAGAAATCACCTCGTAAAAGCCCTTAAACAGCTCTGGTTTATATTTTAATTGAGGAGCAGAACATTTTAAGCACTTTTATTGGGTGGCGCCTGCTGAATGACAGATGTCTGTGGTGGAGTAATGCTGAGCACGCTTTCATAAAACAGAGAATTCCTTGCTTAAAACATTTACAATTAAAGGCTTGATTGAATAACAATGAGTGCTGTGCATGGAGCTCATTTCTGCACTTGTTTGTGCACCTGAAGCAGGCTGTGATCATTCTGTAGGTTGGATACGAGGTGCCAGTTGCTTTGTTCAGTGACCAAACAGTGCTCACGGGCACAGCTGGAAATGTGCCTTTGATTTTCCACCAGGATAGAGATAAGGTGCACTGTGCTGCTGTGCTGCCAGACTTGCTAACACCCTTGTTTCAGCTGCTTTGGCTTTTTTTTTTTTCTTTTTTTTTTAAGCTACAGGTTAGTAACTCTCCCAATTTGCCAAGAGCCAGGGATTTTAAAATGAACACTAATCCTTTGCAGCTGAGAAAGTCTTAACTAGCTTCTGCTTTACTTTTCCATCTAGCTCCTGTGACCCCTATTACTGTAATACCCGAGAACATCACCTCTGGTCGTGCACTGAGCCTCACAGTATCTGAAGAAAGTTAGACTTGCATTAATATTATTTCCCTCTGTTATAAATGGAGAACTGAGGCACAGCCAGGTCAAGTGACTCACCCAAAGGTGCTCTTTGAAAAGGGGTCCTAATTCTGTACACACGTGCCCCGTCTTTGGCTGGTATTTAAAATTTAGTCTTTTGATTGTAGAAATGGCTTCAAGCAAGCCCCAAACCCCCAACAGCAAACCAGATGACATGGCACAAACCACAGCCTTTTGCTCAAGCCAGCTGAGAGACTGAAGTGAGAAAGGATTTTGAGTTTCATCCCTGCTGAACTGAGGAAGATTGTGTGTGAACTGACATCACTGCAGGTCTGGGAAGGCATGGAAAATCCTAACAGGGAGAGCCTGAACTTTGGAAAAACAGCCTCACTTTTCTCAAAAGAAAAGATGAATCCACAGAGTAGATCTTGCCACAGCAGAAGGAACATGTGTCATGGGAACAGCAGAGGCAAAATGTGTCATGGGAAAATCTTGACAGATTCAGCCCAGGACGAGAATATGCAAATTGAGACCAAATTAAATGCAATTGAGCAAGATAACACATATCCCAGCAATGAAGAAAACTCACAGCACACTCGCAAAAAAGATGGAGTTTAAATCCAGGGGGGGTCTGAGGATGTCTCAGCAGTCCCCAGTGACTAAATTTTAGCAGGAATATGAAAGTTTTCCCAAAAAGGAGTCAGGAAAGTGTCACAGGAATCAAACAACGAGTAACTGAAGTGCAAGGGCCCATTACAGAACTCAGTGGAAGAGGTGTAACCTGCTCTCCAACATAGCAACAAAGCACAGGTACTAAAAAATAATATAATTTTTCTTCTATTAAAAAGTCATCCTGTAGCTCACTTTTGGGATACTGTATATTTTTTCTTTTCTGTATATTTTTTCTTTCCTGGCCTGCTCTGCTGAAAGAGGGATTTTCAAGAGTTGCTGGTTTCCATCTCCAAAGTAGCTCAATTTCAGTTCCAGGGGAAACAAAACTCTCAACCAGCCTCATTTGTAAAATCTTTGAAGATGTGGGAATGTCCTCTGGATGTAAGGAAAGGGAGCGTGATTCAGAGCCTAGCACAGATATATGAAGGGGTTCAATATTTAATTAAACATAATCTTCCTTGTGGCATGAATGACTGAGCTCTTTCAGGAATAAAAATGCTTGGTTTTTATTGCTCTATTCTCCAATATGTGACAACACAAAACCTTTTGCAGGGCCATGCTGGCCCAGCACCTGCCTTCCCCGTGGCAGCATTTGCTGCCCTGCTGCTGCCAAGAGAACATTTTGGGAGCTAATAACTTTCTACTTTTACATGAAAAATCCATCTCTCTGGGATGTCAGATCACTCTGACACGTCTCCGTGGTGCCTAGAAACTATGGATGCAATCCCCACACCACTGGGGTGAGGAACCCATGGCACTGCTCAACACCACAGCCTGCCCTGCTCCGCCCTTAGAACCAAACACATTTTTCAGCTACTTAAAAAAACAGTATAGAAGGGAGGGAAAAAAAAAAAAAAATCATGGTTTTGGGTAGTTATTCTCTACAGAGAACAGGTGCCCTGATCCTGCACCCACGGCTGAGCTCAGCATGAGCAAGGGAGTTATGCTGGAAGCATATGCTGACAGAGGCTCTGAGGATCTGGCTTGCAGACCTGCCTTTGCAAAGGGTCAAGACAATCTCACTTAGGGCGGGACTCTGTTAGTTTTGTTCTGATTTTCTTTTTCTTTTTTTTCTTTTTTTTTTTCTTTAATATAAAAGGAAAAGGATAGCATTAGCTCTTTTCTGGAAGTGATATTCTGCTCTGCGTGAGAAATGAGAGCAAGTCAGCTTAAAGGGAAAGGATGCAATGCATCAGGCACAAGCCTAAATAATACCAAGGTCTGCAGCTGCCTGGTCCAGTTTTGTTTTTTACATGTGTAAAATGCCTTCTAAAAGCACAGGATTTTATTTCACCAACTTCTGCTTTGCAGTGTTAACCATTCATAGCTGCCACCTACTCAACAATAATAATGAAAAGACATAATCTTTTTAGTGGAGAAAAGGTAATTACTAAGCAGGATGTATACTCCTCCGAAAAGCTTCTGGGGTTTTCTAATGATAAATCCAGTCCCCACATGCCCCTGATTCCGTGGGATGTGCTCTTTCAGCCCTGACGGTGGGCTAGGAGGTATCCTGTGCACGCTGACACGGTGGCCTTGGCTGGAGCATTAGCATTCCTGGGAAGTGCCCTGCTGAGCACGATGAGGGTTTTCAAGAAGAGGCAGCCGGGGCTGGAGACAAAGCACAGCAGTGTCGAAGTGAATCTTCCCAGGGATGCTGAGATGTGAAGCACTCCTGGCTTTCTTCGACAACGACAACACGAGTCCTTGTGCTGTATTCCCCAGGCTTTCTCCGAGACGTCTACCAGCTACACCCTTCCTCCCCGCCTGCAATTAGCACTTACAGTGTTGCAAAGGGAGATGAGATTTGCTCTCGCCGTCCTCCTTCAGAACTCGCTCACACCTTCCCCACTGGGTGGGAACATGTGCTGTGGGTTAGGAAATATTCTCGTAGTGAAATTACATTTGCAGCAATCCTACCCCCCGCCTACTGTTTGCTTCTGACTATCAGACTGCTGCTCGTCGTGGTGAACGAGCACGTGAACGCGAGAGCTCAGACACAGCACCTGGTTCAGCCTCAAATCTCCGTGACTCTCTTCATTCCCCCCGGAATTGTGTATGCACAAATTGGGCCCAGTTTGTTTCATCCAGGGTAACTGGAGCTGGGTAAGTGCTTGCAATTTTGGAAGAGCGGGGTGAGGAGAGAAGTGGGAGTGTATGACCGTTGACCTTAATTAGAGGAGATAAAAATGTCGAAACATGATTCCTAAGAAAACCAAGGAAGGCCTCTATTGTCGAGTGTTTCCACATGGATGCCACTGAGGAGAGGTCAAGTGCTTTCTATATACTTTAAGTAAACAGCAGATTGTGAGTTCACAGTCTGGACTGGATTTGAGCAGCCTCTGTGTTCTGCAAGATCATAATTGAGTCCTATGTACTTAAGATTTGATATCCACTGACATTATTACTTGACAGTGCCAGGAAATACAGCAGCGATTAAGAGTTATAAAGTTTGCAAGTAAAATTGCCCCATGTCACAGATGGTTCACTCCATGCTAGAATTATCTTGGGCTCCTGCTCTGAAGGAGCAGCAAGAAGGGACTTCTGAAAAAAAGAGTCTGTGCCGTTGGCTTTCTGTGATAAAGACATGCCTCCTCACATCATCATTGTCACATAAAAAATGCACAAAACCTGCAAAATTAAATCTGCTAAATGAGCAATGGGTTATATGTCAGGAACAGAGTGCTCCGAATCAGGCAGTTTATTTACATGCTACTGGGAAGTGCATCAAGCCAAGTTAAAATGTTATGCATAAAATTCTTCTGTTCATCTTTGCAGCTATCCAGACTGAAAGTTAAGAAGACTGAATGCGGTGGGTTTGTCCCAAAGCGAGCTCTATTTCCTTACCTGGAGGTGGGATGACACCAAAATCGGAAATGACAGCTGTGTTTCATATCTGCAGGTTCAGCTCTACCAACATTGCCAGCAGCTGTGGGGTTACCAGGTAGCAGCAGCTTTCATCTCAGGTGCTCAGTTTCTCTTCCACACCCTGGAGACTCCTTGCCCTTACTAAAGGTCTTGTTTACAGACAGGGAAACTGAGTCCAAGAGCATTGATCCAAGTCCCCAGAAATCAGTGGCAGACCATCCAGAGCCCCAGCAGATCTAATAACTTCTCCAGCTATTACAAGCAGGAAGAAAGGGCAGGAGTGCTCTTAGGGGCATAACTGAAAACAGATGAATCACTGGAAATCTTCCTGTCCATTCAGTGGGCTTCACATGATGATTTCTAATAGTTGGGACCCAAATTATTTAGGCTGCATTGCTGGGAAATGAGGAATGTAACTTGGGAAGCTCAGTCCTGAAGAGTCCTTTTGGAAGTGAAGCTGTGAAGCTTTATATACACCTGAAGCAAAAAGTCTTTCTTTTCCCCTGTCTGCATTTGCTTGTGAAAAGGAAGAAGAAAGGGCAGCCCATTTGTGGATGTTTTCTTGCTGCAACTCTGAATTGGAAATATCTGTCCTTGATTAAAGTGGGAAATGCAATTGCACAAGTCATTAATTATTACTGATAAACCAAAGTAGTGATGGAGCCAAATAAAAATCTCCTGCCACTATGATGGCATTCTGGAAGAAAAGACAGACCTGGGTGCCTGCAGCCTATTTGCATTTCCATTTTTTTTTTGTGAAATACGTGCCTGAATTGCTGGGTCTCCGAGCCCTGCGTGTCCTCAGAGCAGACAAAGTCTATAGGTACGGAGCCAGAGACCTGAACTTCATCGACACAGACGGCAAAAAGCAGCAGCTCACAGAGCCTGCGACATGTGACCAGTCCCAATTATGGCTCCTTCCACATGACATCAGTATGCAATGGAGGATCTCACTTTTTTTTTCGCCAGAGGCAAATGAATACATTATCCAGCAGCGAGGCGTGGGGCAGGCGGATGCGTAACTCTGGGGTGATTTGGATTCCATGCTTGCGTGGGGGTGTGAGCCAACCTCAGAAGTCATTTTCACTGATGCTGACACATAAGGCTTCCCTCAGAGACCTGTCTATCAAACTGCAACATGCTATGCAGAAAAATTAGATTACTCATGCTACAATAAAGAAGGAGAAGATGACAATGATGAAAAAAAATAAAAAAGGACTTCAAAATATAGTAGCTATTTATTAAATGAAGCAACGGGAAAGTATTCTGGAGACTTTTTTAAAAATTTATTTTACCTCTTGCAACCGATTTCAAGGAGAGTTAGTTGGAAAGACCCTATTAATTCAGATGGTGCCTCTGGAAAAACCACCACTTTATCATGATTGTCACATTACTGTACTTGTGAAATATCATCTTAAATAGTCATTATGATTTTGCTGCTGGTTTTGCTGCAGTCAGCAGTAGGATTTCCTTTGGCTTTGGTAAAAGCAGGATCAGGTCCCCTGCTCTCTCTCTCTCTGAATTGCAAATGGGTTGTTCACGTGTCAGCTCAGTAACCAGGCAAAGTTCACTGTGCTCAGTTCAAAGCAGCAAGATGAAGCTCAGGGCATTTCCTTCACAGTATTTGCCGAGTTCCTCAGGTCTACAAACGTGTTAAAGTGGTTTAATACCAAATCCGTAAAACAAACATTATGCAGCTACGTTTGAACCCTTGTCCAATAAAATCCATTTTTTTCGGAAAAAAATACAAAGTAGTAAAACATACTTAGTAAAGAAAAGAAAAGGCTAGGTGAAGCTTAGTAAAATCCTATAAATCAGGATGCTGGGCAGCTTCAGGAAGGGTGATTTAAAACAAATCTGCAGAAGAACACACAAACAGAGACAGACACACAATCCATAGCTGGAAACAGATCTGGACCAGTGCCGAGGTTAGAACATCCCAGACAGCACTGCAGGACTGGTTTAACAATATCAGATAAGGGAAAGGTTTGGCCAAATGCGGATTTTTCTTCTCTAGTAATAACAAACCTGTGCTGGGGCTTCTGCAGTATTTGCTCCTCGAGGAATTCCTCAAGAATGCTATTTGGGAAAGCTAATTGAGGGTTTTAACTCCACTTGCCCTGAATCACATTATGGCCGCACTTCCTGCAGCTCTAAATTCTGTTTTACCTATTGTTACCCTTTTTTAAGGAGCCAGTTGTTGTATGTTGGCTTGACTTGTGGAGTAGCTCCAGCCATGGGGTTTACTTTCTTGTCTTCGGTGTCTCTTCCAAATATTTCTTCCCAGAGATGAGTTTTGGTTCCCATCCAGGCCCAAAGAGGAGAACCATAGGCTCTCCTGTGGCTCGGCCTCTTGCATGGCCTCACTGGAGCTCGCGGCCTGTGGACCAGAGCAAAGAAGAGATGCAGGGTTGCCTTTTCCTGCTCCTTTTCCAGCAGTGTGAACTGATCAGCAGATCAACCCCACTCCACCCTTTACCCTGCTGAGGAGTTTTTTGGGGCTTTGGCTTCTTGGTATAGACAGGAGATTTCAACATGACCACACAGAGGGGAAGCACATGGAATTATAGGCCTCTTTAAAATTGTCAGGAGCAAATATGATCAGATCTGGTTCTTGATCTCATTAGTGTCTAAAAGATTTGGCTGGCATTTTTAAACACCATGATTTATGTTCTTCACCTTAACACAGCCCTCGGTGGTGTAAACCGAGTAACTCTATTATTCTCCAGGGCAACTCTACAGAATCCGATTGGAAAATTTTCACAACACTGTGTCTATAAGAAAATATTAACATGGATTAAGACAAGTTGATAGATTTTAAACCAGGCTATTCAACGAGAACCAGCAAGAATAAATCAAATAACTTCGCCTAACTACAGAAAGTATTTGCAAAGCCCTGTAAGGTTTCCATTTCCAAAAGCCACCTGCCATCTCAAATGCCCCTAATCAGTCACAGATGCTGGATACCAACCTGCTAACCCTACGGCTTTGAGAGAAAATATTGCACTTTGTAAACTCATTCTTGGGTATTTCCTTAATTTTTCTTAAACTAAACTTTCATCCCTTATTTTCCACTTAAATGTAATGAGTTAAATCAACTCTGACATTTTGCCCTGCTTACCCTTACAGTTCTGTTTAGCTGCTTTTCTACCTACTTCTTGAAAAGCCTGAAGACCTCAGGTTTGGGGTTTTTTGGATTTTTTTTCTTAATCATTATAGTATTTTTTTTCACTTCACATCTCATGATCACCCTCCTGGTGTTGAGCAATCCTATTAAATGCAGAGTTATGACTGTTTCTCTAATCCACTGCCAATGAAAAAATGGATGTTTTTATGTTCTTGTGGTTATCCCCATGATGAAGATGTACCAAACACTGAGCTTTCCTGAAGTACTGTGGAAACATTTTTTAACCTGAAAACTAATTATAAAAAAATCCCCAAAACACATGACCAAAGAAGTCTACTCCTGAAGAAATAAGAAACATTTTAGAGGCTTCATCTAACACCCAATGGAATCAAAGTAAAGAATTTCATAGATCAGGGAATGTACCAAAACAGGCCCTGGTGCCAAATACCTTTAGAGGCCATTCAGCTGTACTGGGGGATGGATGGCTTGGCTCTGGAAGGAGCCATTATTCCACTTTAGCTCGTGAGGACAGGCTGGGAGTGGGAGTTGTAATGGAGGTAGGAAGCAGACTGGATTTTATTAGTCTTCCATCATCTTTAAGAGACCCCCAAGCAGATCAGGTTTCAACCTCTCCCTCCACTCCTGTGTCAGCCGTTGGTTCTGTTTTTGCTGGAGGATAAGTTTCATTATATTAATAAGCAGCACAAGTGGTTCCAATTGTGGAAGAACCACTCTGAGCTGTCAGAAATGATCAGAGGAGAAGTTTCAGCCTTCCCATGATCACAGCCTCTTCTTCTGGTGCCTCAACTCAGCACTTCCCCGGTGCACTTTACATTTTTTGCAGCCACGACAACAATAAAAGGTACCTCTACATTTCAGCTAAGGGAGGTTATTTTAAGGAATTTTATTCCCTGATCCTGGTAGTACATCAGTGCTCAGCAACCAGATGCTAATGGGAATAATTGGGCTAACATCCAATCTACTGGCTGGGAGACTAGATCTAGACATGCACTTAAGTGAAACTATACATCTTCAGTCTCTTACTGCAGTTGAATTCCAAACACAAACATCTTTAATCATGCCACTAAGCCAGTGAGTTTGCATTTCTTATTACTCATGAAGAGATAGTGAGAAAAACTCACAGCAAAACACTCCAAAAGCTGGGACAGTTGGATCCCTGTCTGAGACTGATCCATTAATGCTGACTGGCAGTAACACTCAGAATTTGTCTCCCTCACATCATCCACTTGAAGGAAAGGGTTTTAGGTAGACAAAGTAATTAAGAATCCTTACAAGGGTGGAAATATTACTAGATCAATTGTGCAGATAGAAAAATGAGGCACAGAAAGTTTTAAATACATCTGAGTTCAATAAGCAAGCCAGTCAAGGGGAGAAAGGTCTGACGTACAACACTGTGCTCCCACCACCAGCAGAAAGCAGGAAGAGAGGGATCCAGGGAACAGGAGCACATCAGTCCCGATGCTGTGCTCACTGAAGCTGCTGGGATTTGTGCAGGATCACGTCTCCACCAGCACCCACCCCCCAGGATGCAGGACTGGGGTTTGGGTGCACGGATTTACCACCCAAGGACTGAGAACCGCACTTCCTCCCGACAGGTTCCCACATCACCCCGAGAGGAGCGGAGCGAAGTTTAGTTTTGAAATTAGACTCACCCAGGGCTAGTCACTGAAATCTCATCTGTATTATGGAACTAAAAAAAAGAGGGGAGAAATGTAAAAGGAAATCTTTGTAGCCAGGACTACCTGACTCTCCCACAGTAGGAGACACAGGAATACTGTTTCATGTCATGGAGATGTAGTTAAAATGCAGACGGCATATCCTTGTTCTCAGAATCTGAGAGGTGTGGTTTGTGCATGTGGACAAGCCATCATGCCTCCCTTTGATCTATCACTTGATGTAGAGGAAGGCTTTTATGCGTTAGTCCCATATAATGGATAATTTAGTCTGAAACCATTATGAAAAGTATTACATTTTGGGTACATATGCTTCAATTATTCTTGAAAGTACACAGGAATATTTTATGACATGCACACAGATTTCAAGGAAAAAAAAAAAGGGAAATAAACCCAGAATTTTTGTTTACTATCCAAACAAATTTGTTCTTCTGAGGCAAGTCTGCATGCATTTTAAAAAATTCTGCCATTTTATGATTTTTTTTTAAGGTAGGTTGTAAACAATATTTTTGAATGTAATATGGAAAGTGACAGAACCATCATTCATTAAAATTACAAGTGGTCAAAGAATCACAGAATGTTTTGCATTGGAAGGAACCTTAAAGACCATGTATTTCCAACCCCCTGCCATGGGCAGGAACACCTTCCAGGTTGCTATCCCAGGGTGCTCCAAGTCCCAGCCAACCTGCCATGAACATTTCCAGGGATGGAGCAGCCACGGCTTCTCTGAGCAACCTGTGCCAGGGCCTCACCACCCTCACAGGGAAGAATTTCTTCCTAATATCCAATCTAACCCTGTCCCTGGCTGAAGTCTCTCATCCTGTCCCCCTTTTACAAACACAATGAGCCAGAGGAAGGTCTGACAGAGTTACCCATAAATCCATGGACTGCTGATACGACATGAGACACTGTGACAGTGGGCAGGGCTGGAGTATCCCCTTTTCCCACAGGAATAGTCTGTACTAGCAGGGCATTTTAAAAAGGATTCTTGAAAGAGGATGGTCTCCTTGTTTGTTTTCTTCTCCAGACATGCTTGCAATGACAGAGCCTGGAGATGGCAGCAGCTGGACACCAGTCAGAGGTGAATGCAGACAGCAGTGTCACTGATGGCCTTCTGCAGGTGCCTTTGTGCCCGTTTCCCTATTTCTACATGAAGCATCCTCATATAAGGTATTTGTTTTTCAATCAGGAAATTTATCTTAGCTTGTAATTGGATTCCTTCTATTTTCTTCTAGTGAATAAAATGATGGCTGTGGCCCTCACAGATCAGCAGTGCCCAGGCTGAGCTGACCCAGCCTGTCCCCAGCCCCTCAGCTGAACTTACCTGGGATGAAAGGCATGGAATGACAGGCACAGAGTGGAATGTCAGGCACAGAGTGCCAGAGCTGGTGCAGAGGCTTCTTCTGCAGGCATCTTGCCGGTTGTTTTAAGGTCTTC
Source organism: Pachycephala philippinensis (assembly GCA_013397055.1). Taxonomy (NCBI): domain Eukaryota; kingdom Metazoa; phylum Chordata; class Aves; order Passeriformes; genus Pachycephala; species Pachycephala philippinensis. The sequence goes on along the minus strand of VWZT01006077.1, from coordinate 584,616 downwards.
TGCCTCTAAGTGGCACCACGCTGGGTGATTGAACACTTGCTAGAATCTGTTCTACCTTTTATTGTAATGAATTCTTACAGAGCTCCAACTTCCCAAACTCTGAACTTTCAAGAGTACTGCCTGGATGTCAGAGCCCTTTCGTCAGAAAGACCAGAGCCTTCTGGAGTGGTGGGCCCAGAACTACAAAACCCCTTTGGAAAGCCACGGCTCTTAACCCTTCACTGAACTTGAGCTTTTAGAGAAGGCTGTCACATCCCTGGGATTTGTAATGACAGGGATTCAAAACACAGCTGGGCAGAGCTTCCACTGGTGTGAATTGTACCCATCCATGACCTGGCTTATGGTTTTGTATTTGATTAAAATAATTAGGCCCAGACTGTCTCATACACAACTTCTGCTCAGAAAGCAGGAAACAATTTGGGAGGGGGAGAGAGGGCGTCCCAGAATGGAGGGGTCCAACCTACACACACACACTTAGTCTGGTAGTCCTGAAACTGCTGAAGCAAACTGCACTCCTCAAAGCATCCCTCCTGCACAAGAGACATTGTGCTTTTTAAAGCAGAAGAAAGAAATCTCCTCTCAGTGTCATGATGGGCTCATAATGCTAAAATACTCGGATATTCAACCATCTACCATGAAATCTGCCTTTGCGTACTGCGTTATGATCCACACATTTTGCAGAGTTTGAGGCTCTTTGCCCTCCTTTAAAATGCAGTGATGTTGTCCTGTCCCTACATCACAAAACAAAATCCACAGCCAAAACTCTACAGCTCACAGCAACAACAACCAAGCTACACAGCCCCAGAAAATCATTGACACTTTAAGAGGACTAGAAAAAAGTACACCAAGAAGAAAGTTTTTCTGTATTTGAGGGAAGGTTGTCAGGATAGTAATATAGTACAGTGAGTAGTGAAGACTGGGAGATTTATGTGCCAATTCTGTGTATGATTTATTTAGATGAATTGCTCTGTATCAATATGTAAAAATCCAATAAATGTAACTCCCTATACAAAGGGTTGCTCCAATCCCAATGTTACAGTGGAGAGTTTTGGCAGAAAGTCAGGATGTGCATTAAAAACACACTTTTTGAGAAGTCTAATAAATAAAAGCTCTGAAATATAGTTTCCCACTGAGAAAGGCATTTTAAATCATTTTGATAAAGAACTTAAATTAGGCCTTAAAAGGAGGGGGAAGCTAGGTCCCTGTAACTAATTATTTATAGCTATTTTGAATATAAGAGTCCAAGAAAGCTGGTCTCCATCCCCCATTTTCTACCACAATAAGTGGGAAAGAAAAAGCCATTCTCCTCTCCTCCCCAACCAGATTAAAAATGTTAGAAGGGGGAGGAGTAAAAAAGAATTAAAATAGGGAACAGGCAGCTGAACAAGGAAGTTTCACATTTTCTGACAAAATAAAAGATATGGGCAAGGGATGGGTCTTCAGTTCTCCTCTGCCTTACTTGGGGGAACTGGGCTGTTAATTCACTCTAACATCCCAAAGAGGGAATATACAATACTTGTTAAACACCAGCGGGAATGTTTTTAGAAGGGAATAAACATCTGCATAGCCCCAGTCCTTCTGAAAGTCAAAGCAATTTAGAGACTGCACAACAGTCAGAATTGCTGGGGACTTCAGCTTCTAAGTCACTTTGGTGCTGCTGAGTCTGTTACCCAAAAGCATGGCTGGCATTCTGCCTTGGAGGATTTGCAGTCTGAGGACCTGCTACCACTCCCAGCAAAAGCTGTGGGGCTGGAGAAGTGTTGGTGTGGGAGTGTCTGTGGCCGGATTCCATGCTGGATCTCATTCCGAGCACAGCAACTCCAGTTTGTAAGGCAGGAGGCTCGGCATGGGAAGGCTGAGGGATGAGAGACTAATGCTCAAAAGCACAGTGCCTGTGCTGGAGTTTCCTGCTGCAGTGGTTGTACCTGTCAGGCTTCCCACCGAGGTTACTGAGTTATTAATCTCTGACAAAAAGCAGAATTCCCTCCCATTTTCAGCAGATTGAATCTCCCCCAACTCCCCTCTCTTGCTGAGCATGGGCGTCTCCCAAGACTCTGCAAAAGGAGTTGTTCATTCTCCTCTGCTCCATCAGGAGTGTTTCCCTCTGAGCCTGAGTTCATTCCTCTCTTTAAATCTGACATTCACACCTGTTTTGTTGAAGGACCCAGTGAGGTTTTCTACAGAACGTGCAGACCCAGGAGGTCACTAACAGGTGGCATTTTGATAAAGAAGGGAAATAAGTACCTTGGAAAAAGGGAGAGGCACTTTGGATGCAGACTTTAACAGAGCCTACATTAGCCTGACTATGTGGCCAGAACTTCATGGGAGATACAAACACATCTTTCACTGATGAGGACCAAGTCACATTCCAAAGTCTTTTAGTGTCTTCCAAGATCCACTTCCATGCCAGATGAGACTTCCAGACCTCTCCGCCAGCTTACAGTCCTCAAGAACCACCACCAGAATATCCAGACACATCCTCTGAGGTCAGAAACAGCAGCAGAGCTCAACCACAGAGCATCAGTGCCCAGTTTTTATATCCAAAGCCAACACAGAAATATGTGGCCAGGTTTTCAAAAGAGCTCAACAGCTTGAGGGCTTTGTTGAACGTCTGTCTGTAAACACAACAGAGGGAACTGCAGGATGCAGCTCTGGAAATCTGGCCCAGGCTGGGAGTACTCAAAAAACTGGCCATGAGCCCCTCTGAAAATGTTCTCCTATATGATCCTAGGAGAAAAAGAGAGAGGCCAACAGCACAAAAAGCAAAGGTGTTAACTACAACTACAGATAGCAGGAGTTTTCTCCCAGTTCAAACTGGATTTCAGACTTCTCCCAAGCCACCAAAAATAAAAGTTCCTGGACACTGAAAGCCCAAAAAATAAGACAAAAAAAGAAGTGGAAATTTGAATTTAAATTGAAACGTAAGCATTAAAAAAATTACAAAACATTTGTTGCTGTCACGAAAACTTAAACTCAGGCTTCTGACATTTTAAACTTAATAACCAAAACCATCAGCCATAATGATTTCTCCATCTGATTCAGCATTAATATTCAGACAAATGCCAGGGGCTGTCACTTCCCATATTAAGGCAATCCACATTCGTTTGCATCCAGAGCACCTATGGATGTTGTTTGTCTAATGAAAAAACTGTAATTTTTAAGCTGAAATGAAGGAAAGGAAACAGGTGGAATAAGGCAGCTGAGTGTCTTTTGAAAAACATCAAAATGCATTTTCTTTTGAATGGCTGAAAAGGATCTGATTATTGAGGGATCCTTTCCTCTTCACTTCGTTATCATTACACCGTCAGTGCTGGGTTATCTAATTACTCATCTAGAACTGGAAACTTCATTTCCATGCATTAAGGTGTAAGAGGACTGCCTTGTCTGGCTCAGCAGTCAGTACTTAAAGAACAGCTGTAAAGAGCAGAGTCAGGACGACTGCAGCACAAGAGGAAATCCTCAGTAGAATTCAAGTGCTTTATGTCTGTCATAAACACACTTCCAGATCAAATTAAAGGAATTTCTTTTAACTCTATTCACAATCTCCAAATATTCCGCTCAACGAGCTGCCTGAGATCTTAGTCATTCTCAGAAATGAATCATATTCCCCCTGTCATCTGGCTGTTCTCTGCTGACTGCTAATTCATGGTATATTGATTTTAAGACTCTGTTAACACATTATATTTTCATGCTAAGCCAGGAAAGCTTTTCTTGCTGAAAAATCATGCCCCATCCTCATTCCTCACAGTACTCAGTTTTGTTCCTTCTCAGTTATTTAGAATGATTGATCAACACAATTTAATCAGCTTTAAATGATTCAGGGAATTGTTCCATACTATTGTACCACCTACATAGTTTTCTACCTGCATTTAACACCACAACGTGAATTCTGCTGATTGGACTTGTGTGTTTGCCTAGAGATGCGAGATTTTAAAAGACCAACTAATTCTTGGGCTAAGACACAGGTGCCCAGAAGAATTGTGTTACAGAGATTTTGGAAATCAACTGCTCATAGAAATAACTCATTATCTAGATGGAAGAATTCAAAACAAAGATCCTTATAATGACAGGAATATTTTTCATCACTGATTTAAAACAAGTCAAGACTTTTAAAAACACCTGAGAATATCTATGCTATTCCAGATGGCAATTAAAATTTATAATGAATTAGATAATAAATATTTTGTTTGCTTCATTTCAAATGTCATTAATGGCGAGTGAGGTCTCTCATTGGACTAGCTGTTGGCAAAAATCTAAGTACAAAACACAAAGGCTTCATGTTTCAGATGCTTATAAAACTTAATTCTCCCAAATAACACCACTAATTAGGCTTAAAGATTATACATAAATATTTTTGGTGTGTTATGAGACCACAACTTTGCTTTTATTTTAATGTTTCTAACAGGCATGAGATCTTTGTAACTTCCAAATAAAGTAGTTACATTTAAACAGAAGTTATTGAAACATTCAATTAAATTTTCAAATCTTTGAGAACTTTTCTGTTCATGCCAAAATTTTCAAGAACCAAGAACAAAGAATATTTAATTTCTAAAAAATGGGTATATAAATGTATTTTTCCATTTTATTCAAACTTTAATGAATTATTCTGCAACAGTATTTCAGTGGGTTCTCTTGACTTGCAGACACTTGGTATAGCAGGTGCTGGCTGCAAATATGGTGCAGGTGACTAATCAACTTTTTTTCTGAGTATTTCTCAGAGGAAATACATTTATAAAACTTAAGTAAGGTGAACATTTTAAATATGAAGTTTCTTAGTAGCAAAGAGTTAAGAGTAGGAGCTGCAACTCTATTGATCAGCAAATTGCTGTACCAAGCACAAAACTATTTAACACTAAAAGAACCACAAGAAAAGATAAAGTCATTAGCACACAAATAGAAGAGTAATTTAATATATACTATTATATAATTAAACAGTATATAGACATACCCATATTTTAAAAAGTTGTATGTTGAATAGATAAACTTTCCCCACTCTGATGTGGAAGAAACAACACCCAAATGTAAAAGTGTGGCTTGTTCTGTGTGGGATGAGGCACAGGAAAGGCAAGTTTGAGTCAGAAAATGATGAAATATGTCTGCGATCTAAATGAAACTGTGCCAGAGCCCCCCCCCAAAATTATAGGTTTGGGGGGATTATTTTTCATATCACAGGAAACTACAGACTGGATGCAAAATCTGTTTGCACAGATACAGGAAGTATATAAAAGAAAAGAATTGCACTCGTAATTTACCACTAATATGTACAATCAAGCAACATCTAACGTGAAATTTGAGGAAGCTGAGAAAATAAACCTCTTTATATAGTGCATTATATAAGTAACACATAATACATAAAAACTCCAATTTAGGTTTTACACTGTAATGTAAATGGTAACATAAACCTACTATTGAGAGTAGTTTACTCTACAATTTTGGCTGAGAAATGCACTGATGGGTAACTCACTCTTACCACTGAGCTGCAGTTTATTAAACATTTCGTATCTGAGACGTGAATAGAGCGGAGGATTAAATTAGAGGATCACTTACTGCTAAGACTAACGCTTCAGTCAATGCAAGATTTTGTCCATTCAACACACCTTACAAAGAACAGACCCAATTCTGCTTTCAATTACTGGGGTGCAACTTTTACTGAAGTCAACAGATGTTGCACCTCAGTAACTGTTAGCAGGGCTGCACACTGAATAAAAGCCCGGGAGAAAAACTCTCTGATGGAAACATTTTTGATGGAAACCTGATTTTTCAAATAAAGGAAAGTTTAGTGAACAGTGTGTTTCACAGACAAAAAACCACCATATTTTCATCAAATATTTTTCTGCTGAAAACTTGAAATAGTTAGGATTTTTTTTTTAATGACACGTCAGGATTGTTTTTTGAGGAAAGAAGGAAAGAAATCCAATCATTTGAGATGCCACTGGAGCAAAACTAGCTATGAATTGAAAAGACAAAGCCATACTGAGAGTGCCGAGAAATGGAGATAGGAAATGAAGTGAGAAGATGGAAAGATGGCATCCCTCTGGAAGTTTCTTACAAATTCCCAGTTTAATATTTTAATTCCTTAGACAGAGGGACCAGATCTAGAGAGGTCCATGGCTCTCAGCATGGTGATATGCAAGGAATTCCTAAACAGGAATGAACCAAAGCCTGGTCTGGGCATTTGCTGGTGATGGGTTTGTTAACTGGCCACCAACACCACAGTGGCTGACAGAAACACGCTACGGTGGTACTTCAGTTCTCATGCACTGAACAATACGCAGGATAGGCCTCCAAAAGGGAGGGAAATTAAGCCTCCATAAATTCAGCAATTTCCCAGGGTGTAAATCCAAGCAGGGGTTTCAGGAAGCAGAATGTGTGAAATAAGACAGGTGTCTGTCCCTGACTGAGGTGGTCTGGAAGTGTTTAGTGCATTCCATAAGCATTGCCTCGTGTCCTTGAGAGAGCTGCTGCGAGAGAAGCGGGTATCCTGAGAGAAAAGCAGAGGGAAAACAACTCTGCTCCCAACAGCACAGAGCCTCCTGGAAGGTCAGCGTGCTGCTTTGGGCCATAAAGGAGAAACATGAGTGAGACCATAAACTTCACTTTCATGGGGAGTCCGAAGAGTCCCGTGAAGTCAACAGGACTGTTTTGAGGATGAAGAATCACCCACATCAAATAAAAAATTCAGGATTGGGCCATAAAGCATGCAAAATATATTGTATCATGAAATGCAAGTCAGTGCTGCGATGATACAGCCATTACTCATGTGCGTGCTGGACATCCCTGCTCTAGGAACAAACAAATCTTCCATGCTTGGGAGAGATTATTGAAAACAGAACCCCTGTGAAGGATAGTTGGGGCTGAACTTGGACAGCTTAGCTTCTTTCCACCTAAGAGATCTGGGAAGTTATTTGGGATAGCTGCTGCTCCTCTGTGGCCAGGCTCCCATGTGTGATGGCACAATCTGCTCTGGCCTTTGCAGGGGCTGTGTGATCAGGACATGGCAGACAGGAGGAAGATGTGGCAGAGTCCTAGACCAAAAGTGACTCTTTATTGTGCCAGGAATGGGACATTAAGCTATTTATTACCTAAGGCTGGACAGTGAATCGAGCATTACTCTGGAGGTTTTAGTTGTGTACTAAGATTTCTGGGAGAAAGGACTATTTTTGTTCATTTCTACTCCTCTCATATCCAAAAGCCTCTGAGAAGAGATCCCCTAATGTTTTAGGCATTGTGAAATATGTATAAAAAGAGTCACCACTGCACAGACCTTGCCTGCTATTTTAAGGCAGGCTACTGAAGCGAGGGTGGGTGAGACAGACTGTGAAAGGGGGGAGGAAGGGAAGGAGAAAGGTTAAATAGCAGTAGGAAACATGGCTAGAAAGGACTATTTGCACAACTGATGGTTCTGAGCTGTTAGATTATGCTGACAGTGTATTAATCATATGTTACAGCCATATGCACACACACTGGTAAATTTATATTTGTCTGCCTATAAATGAACATTAGATGTAAATATATGTAAATTATTGACTATTTTGCATCATGTTAATAGGATAAATATATTAAATATTTTAAATATAAAAATCTTTTCACATTACACCATCAGAAGAAATTGCAAAAATATGAATGTGGGAGATGAGCTTATGGCCTGCACAAACTCTAAAGATTAGGCTTGAAATCCCAGATTGTCCGCAGACTCCTTCTGCAACTTAGCAAAAGCTAAGATTCTTAAAATATTCCTGTCTCTTTTTTCCATTACTTTCCTTCTTTATTTTTTTTTTCCCTTTTGCCATATGCTGCCCTGATGACACTGCCTCTGGGAGGGAGCATTTGACCAATTTCCTTGACAGCGCTGAAAAGTCCCTTTGCATCCACCTCTCCTGTCCTGTTGCTCCAACTCCTGCACTGCTCACTGTGGATGAATTCCTGCAGTGTTTTGTCTAACCACCTCTCATATCCCTCGTTGAAGGCTTGTGTGTGCTCAGCTTACATCCAGTCTCATCAGGATGTCTTTTTGATTTAAGCTCTTGTCTTCTCCCTGCTAGGCCTAATACCTCATCTGTTACCCACTGCTGGTTTCTGCATTGTTTCTTTATCCCAGGAATATGGTGTGCTGTGTCTGGGCTGACATCATCTCCCTCACACCGTGGCTCATTTGGTCCCTTTTTAGTCCTGGCACGCTGATAGTACCTCAAACTGGCTGTAAATTTCTGCTCTGGAGCTGTCACTGATATATCCTGGGATAAACCTATTGCACGGAAAGAGCTTTTGCTTTGTGATGTGTTTCGTATTTGTTTGTGTGTGTTTTTATGGGACATAATGTGACTATCAGAAACCAGGTAAAGGAAGAGAAGTGATGTATAGCAGGAATTTGTTGGCACATGGTGAGAAGCAGATCAGCTTTGTCCAGAGAAGAGAGAGTTGGTGGAACTGTCCTGTCACTGACTCTAAGGCAAATGGATTCAGTCTCCACCTCAAGATGATGTCCTTTCTCTTACTTTGCTCTTCCATCACCTCTATCTCCCATTTTTTCCTATATTCTTTATGGATAGAGTCTTACTGTGCTCCCCTAGTAGTCAATTAATAAAAATCACCACAACAGAAGCAGAATTGGCTGACACAAGAGAGATGCATGAGAGACAACTGATGTATCTGCACGGATACCAGCCTTGATCCCACAGAGACGCCTGCATTAAAGTCAGGGAAAGATTCCAGTGCAGAAAGTTAAGTGTGTGTGTCAGTCTTTGGCAGGCTGAGACCTTGAAACCTGCTCAGGCATCATGGCTGGGTACAGATATAAACTTGACACTTGCAATGTTTCACTTAGCTTTGACAACATGTGATACTCAGAGGGTTGTTTTAAAAATAAATACAAACCATTTCCCTATTAGTTCTATTACCCTTTCAAATGGGGTTGGAATATAGATTTCTTGGGTTTGATACTTTCCTAGGAAAAAATGGCTTAAATTAAAGGAGAAATTTTGAAAGAAATTTGGTCTGTTGTCACTGTCATATTGAGCCTTTTGGACCAACAGATGGAATCATATGGATGGATACGGAATGAAAGGAAGAATGAAGTAAGAAAAAAAAATGTTCCAAGAGCCGTTCTTAACGATTTTCAAGGGCATTTGAGTAGCATTTCCCTAACTTAAAAATGCATTAAAAAGGAAGAGTGGATCTTTACAACAGTGACACATGCTCACATTTTCTAGGACAAGGTTACTGCTGGCTGGTTTGGGAAGAAAAAGCTTCACCAAAGCACAGATCACTCTTTTTTACTAAGTCATTATCAAAGCTCTTTGGAGCCAGGGCACTGGGCTACATCAGGCATGGCCAGGCTGTGATCTTTCTCCATATATTCTCCTCTACCTTACATCCAACCAGAAAGTGCATTTTTTTCTACATCCATGCAAGTTGTGTACTTGGAAAGAGCAAACACAGGCTCTAAATCTAGTACTTCAATTTAAATATTTTTGGGATGCTGTGCTCTAAATTTATTTGGTAGCAATGATGCCATATCAAATCTACTCAAAATTTAGCAGCAATTTTCAGATCCTGAGTGCTGAGAAGAGCTGAGCAGACACAGCCTAACAGTTTCCATGAGAGCATTCCCATTCCCTTTTTATTTGCTTTCTACATCTACTGTGTTGAACATAGTTAGCAGTGGGAACACTCAAAAAAACAGCTCCACAAAATTCTGAGCAAATGCAGGAGTAAATTCATGGTAAAGCAGATGCCATCTCATATGCATTCTCACTCAAAAAAATTGACTCCCATTGTCCACCTAGTCATGAAATATTCCATGAAAAATTATATACTAGGACAAAGAATTCTGGAAAACAGGCCAGTCTTTATGTACTTCAGGTCCAAAAGGTGCTGGTCATGCACACGGATCTGTACACATACATGTAAATATGTTTAAATTTTAGACCTAGATGTAAACTTACCTATTTTAAGTACTATTGTACTCTAACCATGTATCCGTGATTGGTTTTCTGTGCAACTCTTCAAGGTTGTTGCTGGTGGTACCAATCTTAATACAAAACCTTCAAGAACAGCACAGACTAATGTCATTTCTGACAGATAATGTCATAATGTCAGACTAATGCGAGAGAGGCAAACATCTTGCAACAGACAAGAAAACCTTTTGCAACCTGTGATCAGTGGATCTAACTGGAATGAAAATGAAAACAACCCACTTGGATTCCTGCCCATCACATACTTCCCTGAACAGTTTTGCTGTGAACATTTGTGACCATGAAAATGTTCCAGTGATTCATAGTGAGGAGCAAATGAATCCCAGAAAGCTGCAATCTATTCAGAGGCAATTAAATCCCATCGAGAGGATTCAGAGGCTCAGTTATTCTGCCAATCTAGAGCTGTGCTGAGAGGGTTTTCGTGACTTCACTGCAGCACAGTGCACTCTGCCTAAACAGCACTCACTCCACCTTGCTTGCGTTCAGCTTTTTCCACAGCTTTTGTGTTTCTTGACTTTCTTGTTACTATGGTGAATGGCTGTCACAGGAGAGCACAGAGAGGGTGTTTAGGGCATGAGTAAAGCCAGCAGGCAAAGATGGTAACGGGACAGTGCGAGTTACAGCAGGTTCTGCTGCATTTCTCTGGGTGTGGGAAGGGTGAGTGAGAGCTGGCAGCTGATCCATCCCTGTGCTCGTGAGGGACAAGGGTGCATCTCTTGTCCCAGCACTTCAACTCAGTCACAGCTCTTGTTTTATGGCTCAGGATGGAGAGACCAGCTCCCACAACACAGGCAGCCTTGGACACTGCTGCTGGAATCTGTGCCTATGGCACCAAGGAAGTCTTGGTACCATGTCTGCACGATAGTGAAGGATTCGGAGGAGTGGGTAGGTCTGTGGATCACTATTCTTTGTGATCCAGGATATCCAGACAGCATAACTCAGCCCTGGATCTGTGCAAGTGCTGGCTACATGGAGTTAATAAAGTTGTGACCTATCCTTGTCCATCTTCATTCACCTGCACATTCTGATCAATAATGCATATTGCTTTTTGCCTTCCCCTCCCCTGTGAGAGGCAAAGCCAATAGAGCAGCATTCCTACAGGCACATCTATGTTTGCTGATGACGCAGAAGTCAGGAGGTTTGTCTGCCCTTGTGCAACCTTACCCTTGGATAAGGCCCCCCGGTTCCTGCTGCTGAGTTCCATTCCCAGATGAAGATTGTTTCAAGTCTTAAAGTAGTGAGTGTCTTCAAGATGGGAGCAAATTAGGAGACATGTCAGAAGAACAACTACAACAGGAACTCTTAAATGCCAGGTCTTAAATCATTCTGGCAAATTGTCAGTGTGCTTATGTTTCTGCCTCACTCCCCCAAGTTTGGTGATAGATGACCACTGATAGGAATAAGCTGGAACTCATGATTTGGCACCCGAGCCCAGCATTAACTAAATCACCCCCCTGCTGCCACAAGAAAAAAAGCATTGGTTCTGATCCAGTTTAGGAATTTAAAGCAACCACAACAGAAAAATGAATACAGCACTGATTCCTAGCTCAAAGGAAGATGTTGTCAGGATGTAGCACAGAATGTCAAGAGACTAATTTCCAGCAGCAGACAGCCAAGTAGTGCTTTCTGGCCTGCTAAGGTGCATTAAAAATCCTCCCGGGGTTCTATTTCTGGCAAGTTCTGTGTATTAAGGTATCCAAAACATTTGAACGCTCTAGCTTCTCAATGAGGTATGTCTCAGGTTGAGAATCTGTATTATTCCTCTGTAGGGCTGTGTCTGCCCTGTGTTTTACAGACCAGCAGAGATGAGGTAAGTTGCTAAAGAGCACATGGCAGGCAGGTGGCAGAACAGGAACTATCGCTTGGAAAAGCCTCTTGCTCTTCTGTCTGCTGAGGAGTCAGACTACGCTGACCCGAGTGAATGTAATGAGGGAGGGAGCGAGGGAGAGAGAGAGCACAAGAACTTCTCTCCTTTTATCACACCTTTGCATGCCCACGAGGGCCCTGACCTCTCCTACGCCGAGCCCTCTGCAAGGGGGCAGGTTCAGGAAGGATCAGGGTGAAATGTGCACTCACTATTTATCGCTCGGAGAGGTCAGACTGAGAGTCTGGACGTGAGGCAGAGGCATCTTGGATTCCTTCCAAGGCTGGAGTAGCTGCTTTGGTATGTGCTGCCCAGGATTTTGCAGGGCAAATTCTGATTCAGCTCTAAGTCTTATTAGAGGCTCTGCCTGAAATTTCTTTCATTCTCATCCGTTCAGCTGAGGGCATTGAGGGCATCCTGACCACTGGGCAATATCCCTTCGGATGCTGCAATCCTTATCCCGGGGCCTGCAGCAAGGCAGCTCTGCAGCCAATGGAAACTGTGTGGCTCTGCTGACACAGGTTTATAGCTTCGAAGGATCTGGCCTGGTATTTTGACTGTCAACACACACAGCACAAGCACCACTGCTCTTCCCTATTTTCATCATCACCACCACCAAGATTTTGTTTAGGACTGTGGTTTACAAAGATCTTATTATAGAGAAATGAAAAGAAAACTCATCTAAAATCTGGTTACATTGAAAAATTCCAGCTGTCTTGCAATTCAATGCAGCTGTGCTATCTAGTATCTTTTTCTCTTCCTTTTGCATCTCTTTATGGAACATTAGCTTCTATAGAAAAATGCTTTTTTTTTTTTTTTTTTTAAACATGGTGATTTTTTTTCCTTCCTTCATTATTTGCTGGCTGTTATTTCCACCAATGAAACCTACAGACTCTGACAAGGAAAATGCAAAGATATTTTGAGACAGAGGAACAGCAATGAGGAAAAAAATAGCATTCGGGAAGAGTTTCTACTGGCAATCTCTTGTCCGTGATTTTTTTTCTCCTTATACAAACTGTAATATGATGATATTATGCAACTGCCTTCACATATTAGAATCATTATGAGCCGTAGCTTTGTGATATCATACAGCAGGTGCTAAGAACAGTTTTTGCTTTTTCCCCAAAGCGACTACAAAATTACTTACGATTCCATTATAGAACAATCAACACTTTGTGGGGAGAAGTTTGTATTATTTTGTGATTGTGTTAGCGAGGAGAAAAAAATTAAATCTATCTTTCTGGGGAGTTTGCAGCATTCTCTGGGTGAAAACTAAACTGAATTAATTTGTAGCCAAATGCCTACGCCCTTAGCCAGGCAAAACTCTGATGGAACTGGAACGACTTCAACCCTCACTCAGCTCTCTGCTTTCTCTTGTAGGGGTCTGTGCATCTCGCCTGAGGCTTGGACAGTGCAGAGCTCCGGGCAAAATTTACTCCTGCAGCCAAGACTGAAAGGGACACTGCAAGACGAGGTCTTATATTTACCTCACCTTTAGGATAAAACCAAAACCAAAGCGTTAAAAAAAAAAAATAAAAAAAATCTGCCGCTGTGGGGTGAGGCAGGTTCACAACCAGGCAGATGTGGAGCCCAGCCAGAGCCCTCTGAGAGCCACCAGCCACCTCCAAACAGCACTCGGCTTTTATCTCCTCTCTGGAGAGACTCCAGGGCTTAGGAAAGCCTCACCTCTGGCCAGCTCAAGTTACTCCAACAGGAATAATTCCAGATGATTCCTGCTCCCAGAGGAAGAGAAAGCCACAGCCCAAGGTCTGCAGGTCTCAGCGCAAGGAAGACCAACAAGCTTACACGGAGTTCCATTTTCTCCCCAGAATTCCCTGCCAGTCTCCAATGCCCACATGGCCCCTGGACCGCCAGCCCCAGAACTGCTTTATTTCCAACAGAAATAGGGCAGAGATTTCGTTATCAATTTTTAGCCAGGGAATTGTGGTGGAAATCTGCCAGCCCCAGTCCCTCACCCCTTCAGTTTAAAACCCCAAAGACTTCAATTCTTTCCTCCCAAAAGCCCATGCGGTTGTCCTATCCATCCCAAATGTAATTAATATATTAAAAAGTACTTCTCCATGAAAAAAGCAAAATATGTCCATTGGGCTGTATTTTCTATCCCCTGAAGATAATTTGCTCTTATTTTATGAGCACTTAGTACCAGACATTCCCTTTAGAAACCGAAAATATTTAAAATAGTTCTCTCTATATTAAGGATAGCAGAAACATGTGAAAAATCTATACAGAAAGAAATATGAAAGTCCAGAGACTAAGGGTAACCAAATAATAACCAAATCTCTGGAACACTTTCTCCCCTAATGTGAAGTCCTAAAGTGCAAATCGCAACATTCAAAGCTCCAGAAACGCAGAGCAGCTTTTGTTACATCTGAAAACAGAGATACAGACCAATTATATTCAGGAGAAAAATACCTTAACATCATTCCTTGCAGGAGGACCTCTTTGAGTGAGCCACACCACGCTTTCAGCAGGGGTCTCTTAAACACCAGCCACAGCTGATCGTGGTTTCACTGCTGCAGGAAAACACTGGGATAATATTGTTTCCCAGCCTTGGTGTCACATTAAATCAGAAGCAAGGCCGTGGATCGCTGCTTTAGCCAGGAGTTTCCAGGCAGAGACACTTTAGATCTGGCTCCCTGCAGCTACAAAGCAAAAGCACACAGAGAGCCAGCCAGGTGGTTTGTGCTCACCGGGCCAGGGGCTCGCCTGCTTTGGGTGATGAATTGATTTCAGGATCCCTCCACGTCTGAGCAGCTACCTGGAGATTTCCAGCTGCTGCCAGAGTGAACAGCTGGGGACAACAGGGCACCTCCTCAGCACAGCCCCGTGCCACGGCGATTGCTGACTGTCACATCGGTGACCCTGCACAACTGGATGCTCTAAAACAAGCCCAACAGCCACAGCATCGCTCGCCATAACGACAAACCACATGAAAAAAATCACTTGAATTCGTAATTGCTCCCAGTCCACAGCAGACCTGAAATCAAGCCAGTTACACCGATGGGATGGTCCAGCAGCAAATCAATTGATATAAAAAACGCTCCCGGTCACGAGTACAAAATCCACCGTTCAGACCTACACCTCATCTCCCCCTCGGCAGCGAGCGCAGTGCCCCGGGCACCGGGG